>ML103764.1:18975-83875 GCA_003697995.1 Taxidea taxus jeffersonii | reverse complement strand
ATATATATATATATATATATATATATATATATATATAAAATTGGTTAAGTACAGGGGTATTCTAATGTTTTCAGCAATCTAGTCTATTATGCATGGGTCCAACCTTCTTTCCACTTTGTATTTCCTCTCTTGAAAAGTTGCACTTCTTTTGAACATGTATCCTGATACACGCATCTTAAGATTAATGATATATACCGCCAAGCTGCCTTCCCGAAAGACTCTGACACCCTCAGTTTTGAATGCCAGTCAGCAATGCCACGAAGACCGCCCACTGACAAACATGTCTTCCTGCCAGATCACAAGTCTTACAAGATGACAGCAGAAAGCAGGAAACCAATGGAAAGATAGTAAAGAAATATGCCTCTAGCTGGTCTATTTTTGATGGATTTGTAAATATCTAACTACACATGTGCTAACTGTTTAATGATGTAATGACACCGTCCTCTTACCCTGAGATCCATTTTTCTCCACGGCTCCTTGTTGGGCTTCAGCTCATAGATGTCACTCCTTCTGACAGCCTCAATATAAGCTTCATGACCCTGTCGAAAATATATTACCTGCGAAAAGCATACATTTAAAAATTAAAACCTAACAGTAAAATATTTTGTCTTATGGTGTCCATATTTTTTAAATTTATTACTCGTACCTCATCACCCATTTGAGGAACAAAAGGAGATTTTCGAAGTGTGGTGTCAGTTATCCAAACTGGAGGATGAAATTCATATAAATGTTCCATATTTGCAAGCTCCACCGGAGTCATCCTCCGCAAGCTCTGCCAAGGGAAAACAGAATAAAGTTTAGGACAACAGAAAGGGCACGCATACACTGTTTAACTGAAAAACATGGGGCGCCTGGGAGGGACGCGGTGCTCAGTCAGTTAAGCAGCTGCCTTTGGCTCAGGTCATGATTCCTGGAATCGAGTCTTGCATCAGCTTCCTGCTCACTGGTGAGCCTGCTGCTCCCCCGTCCTGTGCTCTATCACATTTTCTCTATGATAAATAAATAAAATCTTCAAAAAAACAAACAACAAACAAAAGAAACTTCACCATTGAGAATGCCTATTTGGGGGCAAGTCACCTAATGATTATTTTTAAATAGCACGCATATTTGGTTCCTTAACATACACAAGAATGTATCACTTGGGAAAGCACTGCAGATTTACCTAGCACTTTTCTAGCAGCTCCTGAATTTCTAAGGTTCTTTGTAACACTTTATATGCTACAGAAGAGACCTAATTTCCAACCTACATCCTCTTCAACAGACAGCCTGCTCGACCGACACACCATTCTGAATTTCACCAGGGACTTAGCATCATAGAGTCTCCTCTTGACTGAGGTTTTAAAACTGGTGATTTTAAAACATGGCCACAAACTCTTTGATCCCCCTCTCCTCTCCCAGAGGTGCAGCCACATCTCCCCTTGAGGGTGGGCTGGAACTGCTTCTAACAAACAGAATAAAACAGAAGTGACAAGAGGCTTTGAAGACTAGGCTGCCACAGGAATTCGGGTTCACCTCTTTCTTATACTTCGGGATCACCTGCTCGGGGAAAGCCGGCCACCAGGTCCTGCAGACACCCACGCAGCACTACAGAGGGGCCCCCACGGTGAGGAGCTGAGTCGACTGAGTAAGCTTCAAAGAAGATCAGCCGGCTTCACTCAAACCCTCAGAAGCTGCCGCCTCCAGCCACTGTGTGCAACCTTGTGAGCCAAAGATCACCAAGCTAATCAGCCCTCAAATTCCCACTCCATCAGAACATGAATACAAGTTCGTTGTTTTAAGGAGTTCAGTTTTAGGGCAATCTGTTACACAGCAACAGAGAATGAGTACAAAGACGGGGCGTCTTTAAATAACGGCCGCCACGGGCCCTACATGAGCACTGTGCGTATGGTCCAGAAGAGGAGCGGCGCCAAGAGTGTGAACGCGCCAAATGAAAGAGGACATGTCAGACGCATCTGAGACACATGGCAGCAACAGACGAAACAAGAGGTGCCCTAAAATGCCCTGAAGCATATTTCTGGTGTCGACTAACAGGAGAAAATAAAGAGTTATAGTGGGATTCTGAGCAAAACAGAGCTCCTCCCTTAGGTGTCAAACTGGGGAAGGAGTCAGTGCCAAGGCCAATTTGGGGCAGATTCAACAGAGAAGGCTTCACAATAGAGGAGCTTTTCCAAATATAAGTTCCATTTTACATTTGAGTCATGATAACAGTGTCAAAAGAACAGAAAAGCTCCAATTTCCCAAAGATTTTAAATTTTTTAAAAAATTGTATTTATTTATTTGACAGAGGGGGAGAGAGCACAAGTGGGAGGAGCTGCAGGCAGAGGGAGAGGGAGAAGCAGGCTCCCCACCAAGCAGGGAGCCTTATGAGCTTGATCCCAGGACCCTGGAATCACGACCTGAGCTAAAGGCACACGCTCAACCAAGTGAGCCCAACAGGTGCCGCAAGATTTTTAATTTTTTTTTTTTAAGATTTTATTTATTTATTTGACAGAGAGAGAGAGAGAGAGAGAGAGAGAGATCACAAGTAGACAGAGAGGCAGGCAGAGAAAGAGGGGGAAGCAAAGCAGGCTCCCTGCTGAGCAAAGAGCCTGACTCGGGGCTCGATCCCAGGACCCTGAGATCATGCCTTGAGCAGAGGCTTAACTCACTGAACTCCCAGGCGCCCCTTAATTTCTAAATATGGACAGAAACACCTCTATAAAAAATGTAAAAAGATGTTTTTGAAGATATACTTCTCTTACCTCCTTTTTAGGCTTATTTTCTTTCTTTCTCTTTCGTCTCCGCTTTGGAGGAGATAAATTTTCAGTAGACATTTCATCCTCTGAACTACTGCAAAAACGGGTAACTCGTCGACGCGATGACGTCCGTAGAGGTGGCTGCAGATTGATGCCTGCATCAGCGGTCCAATCAGAATATCGAGATGACGAGTCACTGGCAAAGGAAAAAAGCGTAAGTTGCAGGGAACCAGAATCTAAGCCCTGATAGCAAACCAGTCAAATAACGCTAAGAGAAGGATGAAGAGGGAAGGAAAGAAGGATTGTGGGAAAATTTAACTTGAACACTCTGCCTTCACCATCAGCGAATACTGAAATGACCAGAGATCATGAGAAAGAGAGAAACCTTCACTGACACTGGAAATTAGGAAAGATGTAAGCCTGAAGAATTTTTTTAAAGTATAATACAGAGGAGACACTGTGGAACACAACATTTAGAGCCAACCAACGATCCCCTTTCAGAAGATGGAGTGTAGTTATGAAAACAGGAGAGCTCACACAGAACTGGAAGAGTAGGCGCCCCTCCCCACCCCAAGTGAGAGGTGGCTCAGAAATAGACAGATAAACACCATCTGTGAACAGATCGAGAAGCCCAAGGAGAACATAACCACAACAAATAGAAAGCTGTAAGTGGTCAGAGCTTCTTGCCAAGAGGGGGACTTTTCCTTGATATGACAGAAGATTCGTGAGAGGAACTCATAGCCCACCCGGGAGCAGAAGCAGAGTCAGACAGGAAACGAGATACAGAAAACGAGCCCCTGCCCACTGCTAGCTCCAGAAAATACAGAAAAGGACAACAAAGGACTCTATTGGGCCATCACTGGCCAACCTCATACCTCACAAGCTCAATAAAACCTACTCACACTAACACACACATTCCTAAGAGCTGTTTGTTATAAAAAGCTATTTAGAAAAAATTCAAGAGTACCTGCTTTGTATAATAAAATTCAAGAAAGCTGAATTACAAGAGAGTAATTACAGAGATAGAAAGCCAACAGTGGTTGCCAGAGGACAGGGATGTGAAGTGGAGAATCACTGTTTAGTAAGTGTACAGTTTCACTTTTGCATCGAGCTCCAGAGAGTGAGTGCGAGACAGTGTGAATGTACTTAGCACTACTGAAATATACAGTTAACAATAGTTAAGACAGTAAATTTTATTGTCTATTTCATAATTAAAAATGAATTTAAAAAGAATAAAATAGACAAGTGTTCGAAAAATTACTCTAGCTCCTAATCATAATGGAATAAAAGAAGTCAAGAAAGGAAACGGAGTACAGTAAGGTGGTCTAGACAAGAACAGGACCAATGGAAACAGAAAGAAGACTCTGAGTCCTATTTGGCAAGGGCGCCTTCCTACATGTGGTGATGGGTATGTTCATGAAAAGAGAAAGAGGTCCAGGTTTCTGGCTTGAGCATCTGTCAAAGGTGAAGCTGACATTTATTTACCAAGAGAAGGAATAGATGTTAACATCTCGATCCAATGAAATTTCGATACCAAAACTAAACACAAGGTCAACACATGTGTAACTAATAATAAACAGAATGATGCTTTTACCACATACACTTTGGATACTACATTATAAATGCAGCTCAAGACTGGACTGATTTTGAGTACACACACCTGACGTCCTGCCAGCTCAAATGTTTACAGTCAAATATACCTAAAATATTTTCTATAGATAAAGTTGTTAATCCTGTTTTCTTCTCCTTTTAAGTGTACTTAAAAAGTCAGTTGTCCCAAAGATGTGAGCTCTTATGTCTTGAAGCCATCCGTGCCCCACTGCATCCACGCCTACAACTGAACTGCAGAAAAGATGGGAACAAGGAAAAGCAGATACCTCGAACTCTCGCTGTCACTCTCACTTCTTCGATCACTCCTCCATTCTTCCTCTTCAGAAGAACAAGAGCCTTCACTCTGATCACAGGAAGTCTCCTATTGGCCGGGGTGAGGGGGAGATGTAGATAAAATAAAAATCCTGATCTTGGAGATTAAACAACACAAGTCAAGAAAAACTGCACTTCGTCCTGGTCATCTTAGGCCATCAGGCAAGAAAAGAGTTAGATGGACTTAAAAAAGCAAGAAGTAAATGTCTTTACTATATTCCTTTTCTTATCAAGCATAAAGCATTAGAGTCTAAGACTTAATGCTACTACTGTTGATACAGCTGGCTCTTCTGAGTGAAGCTCATAAAAAGTCAATGTAGATTTCTAAGCGTTTTGTTGGACTTAGGCCATCATGACAGGTATGCAATGGGCTCTTGTCATTCTACTCTCACCCCCATGACTGACAATTGTGCATCTTTCCATATGACCTATGGATATTCTTTGATGAGGTGTCAAGCATTTTGCTAATTCTTAAACTGGATTCTTTGTTTTCTTATGAATGGATTTTAAGAATTCATGGTATGTTTTAAATGCAAATCCTTTATCAGATAGCAGTTCTACAAATATCTTCTCCCAGTCAATAGGCTTGTGTTTTCATTCTCTTAATGGTAACTTTCCCAGAGCAGATTTTAATTTCAGTGGACCCTAGCTTGTCACGTTTTTCTCTATCCGATTGTGCTTCTGGTATTCTATCTAAAGTCACTACCATAGATAAGGTCCCCTGTATTTTATTGTATGTTATCTTCTAGAAATTTCCATTTTGCATTTTATATTAAGTTTATGATCCATTTTGAGTTAATTTTTGTGAGAAGTCTGTCTAGTTTTGTTTTTTTTTTAACATGTGGATATCCAGTCGTTCCAACACCATTTGTTGAAAAACTGTTTTACCCACTGAGTGGTCTTTGCTCCTTTGTCAAACACTACTTGATCATCCGTGTATTAGTCTATTTCTCGGTTTCCCTATTCTGTTCCACTGAACTACTGTCTATGCTTTCACCGATATCATATCGTTTTACAAACTACAGATTTACACTAACTCTTAATGTCAGGTAGTGTCCGTCCTCCAACTACTTTCTTCAGTATCCTAGGTCTTTTACCTCTACAAGTAAACTTCAGAATCACCCCGCCAACACCCACAAAATTAACCTGGGATTTTGACTGGGATTGTGTTGGATCTACAGATGAAGCTGGGAAGGACGGACATCTTAACAACAACAACCAGCAACAGGGTCTCTCCCTCACTGATTATGGAAATACAAAATACAACATGGCCACTCGGGAGAGTCTGGAAGTTTCTTACAAAGCTGTCCAACAGGGCCTTATCATACGAGGCAATAAACATGCTCCTTGGTATTTACCCAAATGCATTAAAAATAATGTCCACACAAAACCTGTATGTTTAAGTTTATAACAGCTTTACTCATAACTGCCAAAACTTAGAAGAAGCCAGCATGTCCTTCAGTAAGTGAATGAATAAACTGTGGTAAACTCAGACAACAGAATGTTACTCAGTTCTAAAAAGAAATGAAACATCACGCCACAAAAAGTTGTAGAGGAAACTTAAAAATCGTATTACCAGAAAGTAGCCAATCTGAAAAGGCTACATACTGTATAACCCAACTATTCGGCATTCTGGAAAAGTCTATAGAAACAGTAAAAAGGTCAATGGTTGCCAGTGGCTCAGGAGGAGGGAGAGAAGAGTTAAGTATAGCCCAGTGGGGTTTTAGGGCAGTGAAATGGTTCTGTCTGATGCTGTTATGGTAGATACTGATATAGCAGACAATGCATTTGTCAAAACCCACAGAACTAAACAACATACAGTGATCCCTAATGGAAACCACGGAATTCAGCTCACCGGCTATAGCAAATGCACTGTTACTAATCCAAGATGTTACTAATAGAAAACACTGTGCAAAGGGAGGAGAGTATATGGGAATTCACTCTACCACTGTACTCACTGTGTAATTTTTCTGTAAACTTAAAAATGCTCCAAAAACAGTCTTTTTTTTTTTTTAAGATTTTATTTATTTGATAGCGATCACAAGTAGGCAGAGGGGCAGACAGAGGAGGGGGGGATGCAGGCTCCTGTTGAGCAGAGAGCCTGATGTGGGGCTCAATCCCATGACCTAAGCTGAAGGCAGAGGCTTTAACCCACTGAGCCACCCACGTGCCCCCTCCCTTTTATTTTTAAAGGGAAGAGAAGGGAACAAACAACTTTTTGATCACCATAGCACCAATGGTTGCAATCCACTTTAAGTTCTGGCCATGAATCCCAGGCAGGTACTTTCAAACTGAGACAGGACTTTTTCCTAAACCAGCATTTACTTTAGGAGCTTTGATAATAGACAACCAAAATGTCAATAAGGTCCAAAACTCAAAAGACAAAGTATCAAGTTAATATCTACTTTTGGGGGCATCCAGGTGGCTCAGTTGGTTAAGCCTCTGCCTTTGGCTCAGGTCATGATCTCAGGGTCTTGGGATCAAGTCCCACAACAGGCTCTTCGCTCAGTGGGAGTATGCTTCTCCCTCTGTGCTCTCTCCCTCTCTCTTAAATAAATAAAGTCTTTAAAAAAAAAAAACCCTACTTTTGTTTACTTCATTTGAATAGGCAAAATGTAAAGTCAAAATATTCTACAAATTGTTTCTCAAAAGGTGAGCCCTTAGCAAAATACGGTACGTATGTATACTGTAGACACGTAAAATAAAGCATCTTTCTTAATGTGACAATGGTAGCTTGTGTCCACCAACAGGAATGCAGACCGCTGTCTCTACAAACACTCAGCACTGCGCTGGAAGAACTGAGGAGTACCATTAGACCAGAGAAATCAATGAGAGGCACAAAACTTAGGAGTGAAAGTAGGTATCCGTGCAAAGGAGAAGATACATGAAAACCTCAGAAAATTCAATGATAAAATTAACCCAAAAATTCAGGAACACAGCACAATGTGTAAAAAATTAAATCTGCTGAAATCAGAAACCTTCATCTATGCTAAGTAATAACTACTTAGAGGCCCATAATGGTAGAAAACACCCAGCACCTTACAGACTACAGATAAAGAACTACATATCCCTAGTTATAAAGAATTTTTTTAGGGCGCCTGGGTGGCTCAGTGGGTTAAAGCCGCTGCCTTCGGCTCAGGTCATGATCTCAGGGTCCTGGGATCGAGTCCCGCATCGGGCTCTCTGCTCAGTGGGGAGCCTGCTTCCCTTACTCTCTGCCTATTTGTGATCTCTGCCTATCAAATAAATAAATAAAAATCTTTTTTAAAAAAAATTAAGGCAGGAGGATGTGCTTGGGTGGCTCAGTTGGTTAAGCGTCCAACTCTTTACTCTTGATTTCAGTTCAGGTCATGGACTCAGGGTTTTGAGATCAAGCCCTGCATGAGGCTCCACACTGGGCAAGAAGCCTGCTTAAGATTTGCTCTCTCCCTCTGCCCCACACACCCCCCCAAAAAAGATAAAAATTAAGGTGCAGGGCAGGGTGGGGAGAGGCCAAAAACATAATAGAGAAATGACCAAAAGACATAAATACACAGAGCATAAAGATTAAAAAAAAAAAAACACTCCAAATATATGAAGAAATGTTCAACGACTTCACACATAATATGAGAAAGTCAAAATAAAACTTTCTGTGAAATAAACCAAAGACAAAAGGACAAATATTGCACAATTCCACTTACAGAAGTCCCTAGAATAGGCAAATTTATAGAGAGACAGAAAGGAGAAGGCAGGCTACCAGGAATAGAGAAGGGAAATAAGAGTCAGTGTTTAATGAATACAGAGTGTCTGGGATGATGAAAGAGTGCTAGAAACATACAGTGGTAATGGCCACACACATCATAAATGTAGTTAATGCCAATGAACTGTATGCAGAAAAATAATTAAAATGATAAATTTTATCTTATATATTTGACCACACTGAAAGAACAGCCAAAACATAAAAATAAAACAATACCAGGACACCATCTCTCAACCACTAAATTGGTTAACAATTATCAAGTATAACATACTCTGTGGGCTAATGGGTAGGGAAACAGGCATTCCTAGGTGCCACTGGTAGGAATGCCAAGTTGGAACCCTCCTTCAGCAGGAATTTTTTTATCACTCTCTCATACAACTCACAGGCATCTGCCTTTGGACCTGGCAGTCCCATTCCCAGAAATGTACTCCCAAATTACATCTCTGACAGGACAAACAACATACAAAGACAAAAAGATTATTCATTGTGACCCTATTTATGACAAAGACACTGGAAATGTCCTAAATGCCCCTATGTAAGAAAGTGGTTAAATAAACTGTTACAAGCTCACAATCACGAGTGATGCAACTCTTAAAAAACATGGAGAAGATATTTAAGAACTGATATGGAATGGGTTCAAGAATATTTTAAGTGAAAAAAGTCAAGGGCAAAAGGGCATCTACAGTATGCTCTATCTTGCGTACAAAAGGAGAAACAAAACTACAGGTATGAAGAAAAAACACAGTGAGCATAAACCAGAAACTAGTGAGGATAGGTGGGAATGTTTATCGTAACTGCCCATAATTATTAAGAAAAGGTTAGGGGTGCCTGGGTGGCTCAGTGGGCTAAAGCCACTGCCTTCGGCTCAGATCATGATCCCAGGGTCGTGGGATCGAGCCCCGCATCGGGCTCTCTGCTCAGCGGGGAGCCTGCTTCCTCCTCTCTCTCTGCCTCTCTGCCTACTTGTGATCTCTGTCTATCAAATAAATAAATAAAATCTTAAAAAAAAAAAAGGTTAAACCATGCTCAACTCACTACAAATAAGAAGAAACTAATGTAAAAACAGGCTCATCACATAAAACAAAGTCAGATAAATTAAAAGGCTGGTGATAATGCAGCTCGCACGATTGGATATTAGGCACTATTTTAAACACTTCACAATCAAGTAAGTTCTCACATCTTTGAGGAAAATATGCTAACAACTGACTGCTTTTACAGATCTGGCCAGAGCACAAAAAGGTTAAACAACTTGCCTAATCCTCAAATCATTTAGATTTAATCTCAAACACTATACTGAACTACTACTGTAATGCTTTGTAACAGAATTAAATGAATTGTCTGTCCATCCATATGGGACATTTCAAACCTCAAAACATTACTGATTAGAAAATATTAGCATCCTATTATTAAATTTTAAAGACTCTACAAAAATATTGGCTTCCCCCAAAAATCAAAATGAAGACCACTAATTCTACGGGACTCCTCAAAGTCAAGCAAAGGGGATAAAGAAAGGCTTAGATATGACAGCAAAAGCACTAGCAACTAAGTTAAAAAAAAAAAATCAACTGGATTTTCTCAAACTTCATAAAACTTCTGTGCTTCAAAGGAAATCAACCATCAAATAAGTGAGATGCTAGCACTCTGAATGGAATATGAATACACCCTGTATCTGCTAGGACTCACATCCAGAATAAAAACCTTTCACGGCAACAACAAAAAAAGACAACCAAACTGAACAACAGGCAACAGATTTGCACAGACAAGAAATAAGCACATGTTCCACACCACTATCATTGGGAAAATGCAAATCAAAACCAGTGAGCTAGCCCTTCACTCCCGCTAGGATGGCTAAAACCAGCAGTACAGACAATGCCAAGTGCTGATAAGGATGTGGTAAGACTGGAATCCTCACACATTACTGATGGAAATATCAAACGGTGCAGCTGCTTTGGAAAACATTTTAGTAATTCCTCAAAAGATGAAAACATAGAGTTACCACATGACCCAGCAAACTGACTTCTAGATACCAAATGAAATGAAAGCTTGCATTCAATCAAAAACCTGTCTGTTGGTAAGCTGCATTATTCAAAACAGCCAAAAACAAGTCGGATACATGCTACACAGGGATCAATCTCGGAAACATTATGCTAAGCGAAAAAAGCCAGTCACAAAATCACATCGTATGATTCCATTCATATAAAATGCCCAGAATAGGCCAATCAATCCATATAGACAGAAAGTGGTTGCCAGGAGCTGAGTGAGGTGGGCTGGGAAGTAACTACAAATGAGTGTAAGATTTCGTTGTAGAGGCAATGAAAATATTCTGACGTTAAATAGTAGTGATGACAGCACAATTCTGTTAATATACTAGAGATACTGGATCATACAACACTGGTATGGTAAGTATCTCAACAAAGCTGCTAAAAATTCATCTTAGACTCTTGGCAGATACAAAGGAAAGAATTAAGACAAATTATTGAACATTATTTTATATAATTTAAAGTTACAAAACTCACATGTCTCATAGAGCTTGAAGATTCATTTCCAGAAGATAAGTCAAGCCGGCCAAGATTTCTTCCACCATAATTTGGGTATTTGCGCCTGCACGTCCTCTGCCTAGACCGTGACAGCAAAACCACCGAGTCAGACTGAAACATAAACACGCAGATGGAAATCAACACCCAAATGAGTACAAGCATCAGTAAGATGGGCATTCTTTCAAATTCCAAAAAGAATTTAAGGCAAAAATAAAAAATAATAACACTTCAAATACACACACACACATACACATACATATATACAGTTAAATTAAACTTGGCATTTTTACTTAGAAGACATGGTTTGCCATTAAGAATATAACAACAACAATAACCCAAAAGGGATACCTCTTAAAATACATATCTTAGAAGTGAAAATATGTATTCGTGTATTATCATGCTGTCACCAACATTAAGGAACACACGTATAGAGAAATATCTGAAATAATCCTCAAATATTAACCCTGCTTATTTCCAGATTTTAAATTTTTAGAGGATTTGTTTTCAGTACTTTTCAGCTCTGCTTGAATTTTTGAAATATATTTTGTCAAAACAAAATAATTAAATAACCTTTAAAAATCATCCAAATAAAACAGACTGCATTTTTTTTTAAAGATTTTATTTATTTATTTGACAGACAGAGATCACAAGTAGGCAGAGAGGCAGGCAGAGAGAGAGGAGGAAGCAGGCTGTCTGCAGAGCGGAGAGCCCGATGTGGGGCTCGATCCCAGGTCCCTAGGATCATGACCTGAGCCGAAGGCAGCGGCTTTAACCCACTGAGCCACCCAGGCGCCCCAGACTGCATTTTTTTAAAGGGTGGAGGGAGCCTGCTATTCCGCAAACACCCAAGTTGTATGAGAAATCACTGAATTAAAACACATTTTCCTTGACTGATAAATTAATTTTCACATTAGTGCCTTCTGTGTGATAATCACTGGTGTCTTATCATTTCAATACATCACTGGCTGATTCTATTTTTTTTTTTTAAAGATTTTATTTATTTATCTGATAGAGACAGCGAGAGAGGGAACACAAGCAGGGGGAGTCGGAGAGGGAGAAGCAGGCTTCCCGCTGAGCAAGGAACCCAATGCGGGGCCTGATCCCAGGACTCCGGGATCATGACCTGAGCTGAAGGCAGACACTTAAAGACTGAGCCACCCAAGCGCCCTCACTGGCTGATTTTAAAATGAACTGCGCTTTCCTTGTCAGTACTGCTTTTTGCTAAAACAAAAACTCCTACTGAGTTTCATGACTGAAATTTGTAAACACAGGTGGACCAAACTACCATTATGAACAAGAAAATCTCTCAAAATATATTCCTTTTTTAAAATTTATTTGACAGAGAGACCGTGAGAGAGGGAACACAAGTAGGGGGAGCAGGAGAGGAAGAAGCAAACAAGCAGGGACCCTGATGCAGGGCTTGATCCCAGGACTCTGGGATCATGACCTGAGCCAAAGGCAGACGCTTAATGACTAAGCCATCCAGGCACCCCCAAAATATATTTCCTTAAAAAAAAAGTTTGAGGGAATCTACCTAATAAACCTACAAAGAACTGTAGGCCCAAGATAGAAAAGAGAGTGCAAACAACAAAAGAAAACCCTAGAATTTCACTCTGGAAGAGAAAGCTGAAAGGTCCAACAGGTAGGCGAAACACTGACAGACTAAACTAATTAAATTCGGCTTACAAAAAATTGCAATTCAGAGCCTTCTATGTGTAGGAGAACACTCCAGGCTTTGGCTATTCCATCAAAGGGTACTGCCTAGCCCTATCAGTGAACTACAGAAGAACAGTTATCCAAAGGAACTACAGCCCCAACGTTGCTTGGATTAAGGCAATACAAGCTTGACAGTGGCCCTAGCAGTTTACCAAAAGCAAACATAAATCTTGTCTAGGGGAAGAAATATCCTAGACTTCAAATAATCTCTAACATTTAAAGTTCAGTCAAACCACAGATAACAAGGAAAATGTGATGGTGAAAAATGAGAAAAAAAAATCAACAAGCAATGGAAAAACAGGGGAACAAGAAGTTAAAATAATGAAATTATCAGACACGGATTTTTAAAGTAAGTATGGTTTTTAAGAAGTTAAAATAATGAGAACCTTAGCAGAAAACTGGAAGCTCTAAAAAGGGACTATATAAAAATTCTGAACTGAGAAAAACAATAACTAAAACTAAGAACACAATGGGTTTAACACCAGATTACACACAGCTAAAGAGGACTAACAAAAGCAAAACAGAGGTCAGAAAAAAAGTTCAGAAAAGCAGCAACCTAACGAAAGAGAATCAAGCAGTAAAAGTTTAATACACATGCAACTCAATGTCAGGAGGAGGGAAACAGATGCTATGCAAGCACTAGCCAAAGGAAAGCTAGCAGAGCTGTATGAAGAATCTGGAGAATAAAACATTACTAGAAATAAGGGGTGAAAATTCACAATGAGAAAAGGTTCAATTCAGTAGGGAAAAAGGAAATTCTAAAATTTTATGTATCAAATAATATAGCGGCAAACCACATAAAGAAAAACAAGTAGAAAGAGAGAAATGTACAAACATAATGAAATTTTTTCACACATACCTAACTACACGTAGAAGTGCAATCACTCTGAAATGGCACAGGGCATAAACTACCAAATGGAAGATACACATATCCTATAATCCAAAAATTTCACTCCAAGGCATATACTTAAAAGAAATACACAGATACCAAGAGATATATACAAAATGTTGAAAGAAAAATTGTGACTGATAGTCAAACATGAAAACAACCCAAATGTCTTTCAAGAACAGACTAAATAATACCAGCATTGTCATCAAAGGAATACTATACAGCAATGAAAACAGATGGACTTCACCTACTCACCACTATACGAGTAAATCTCCTCTAGCCAAATGACTAACCCAGATATAAAAGACTGCATACTGCAGAATTCCACTTAGTGTTTCTTGACATTTTTGCAACATAGTACCCCCTACAGGAAACTCTGAACTTTTTCCTAATTTGCTCCCTCACAAAATATAATGTCACAGATCTATATGGTCAGTGTTTACATACTGTATCTAAGCAGGCTTAGTACATACGATGGTTAAGTATAAAGCTTAGACTTTTTACTCAATACAGGATTAAGAATCATAATTTTTGAATTAAAGATTAAACTGAAAATATTTTTTTAAAGATGTTATTTATTTGACAGACAGAGAGATCACAAGTAGGCAGAGAGGCAGGCAGAGAGAGAGAGGGGGAAGCAGGCTCCCCGCCCAGCAGAGAGCCTGATGTGGGACTCGATCCCAGGACCCCGAGATCATGACCTGAGCCGAAGGCAGCGGCTTAACCCATTGAGCCACCCAGGTGCCCCTAAACTGAAAATTTTAAAGCACATTTAACGTAACTATTTCTTAAATTTTAATATAATTTAATTGCATAGACTATAATATATCAATATAACCAAATTAGAAAATTATGAATACATAAGGAACAGCAATGTAATCAAATTTTTAAAAATCTTCCAACACTTATTCTTCCAGCAAAAGTAGAATAACTGAAAAAATTTATTAGTTTCTTAAAAATGATTTTAGTCAATTTAACCTTCAAATTGTTTTCATGAGAAAACATCTTAACTCAGGCCAAAGATATTCATTCAGTCAACACTTTTTATCTTTTCAGTACTTGACATAGTCAATTCACTTTTAAGCTAAAGACAAAAACTATTTTTACTTCATTCTCAAAGCCCAAGTCACACAAAATTATCAAGGATCAAGCTGAAATGACAAGACAGGTCACGGCAGCCAGGCCTGAGCAGGCCATCTGTCATGCCTTACCCTCAAGACTAAGTGGCGATCTCTCTCTGTCAAATAAAAATAAATAAAATGTATTTAAAAAAAAAAAAAAAAAGACTAAGTGGCGAACTGAGCAAGTCCCGAAAACACAAGCACTTTCCCACAAAGTTCTGTAGCACTGATCTTGCAGACATTGTGCATCTACTATGAATCAATGTTAATGCTGCTCATTCGATGTTCATGAAAATCAAGAGAGAAACTAAATATTAAAGAATGAGATTTTCTCCAGCAGGATGAGCGCTTTGAAGGGTCACAAACCATTATTAACATCTACGATCTTTTTTTTTTTTTTTTTTTTAGTTTATCATCTGGATAAACTTCAGAAAGAGACAAAGCTAACCAGCAGTTTTAGAAGTCAAGTAGCTGGCTAGCTGTAGAAGTCAGTGAGTGAGAATGGACTTCAAATGCTTGTAACGAGCCTATAAATTCTAGTTCACAAACAGAGTGGTTATCAAACAGGAGTTCCTAGAGTCCTTCAGGACTGTTAGGCATTAGGCTACTTCCTTCCCTCATTTTTCCTTTCCTAACAGCTGTACAACCTTATGTCCACTATTTTTAAATCTTTCCTAACAGCTGTACAACCTCATGTCTACTATTTTTAAATCCCAAATGGAAGACCTTAAGCAAGAAATATTCTACTTCAGGCAGAAGTTTTACTAATATTCTCACTGATCCAAAAAAAAGGTATAAATTCAGTTTTATTTCTAGTTATTTGTAAGAAAACAAAATTTAAGTTACCTTTTGTGTGAGCTGGAGAGTCTTCCTTTTTCTTCCTATTATATAAAGATTTCTTTCCTCTTCACCTTTCTCTATTCTGAAATCTTCCAATTTCCTACAAATACAAGTATCCAGTATATTGGTTAGTGAACTGATAAAAACTCTATGAAGAGAAAAAAAATAATCATGATTCTGGGCATCATATGGTTATATACTCTTTAAGTTAATACAGAAAATTTCTAAAGTTATAAAACAAATCAGGCTATACTTTGTTAGAAATTTAATATAAATATAATCTCAGAGGTAGTTAGGACATCCTATGTTCCATTTTTTTTTTTAAGATTTTATTTATTTATTTATTTATTTGACAGAGAGAGAGAGAGAGAGAGAGAGAGCGAGCGCGCGCGCGCGCGCACAAGCAGGGGGAGCATGCGGCAGGGAGAAGGAGAGAGAGAAGCAGGCTCCCCAAGAAGCAGGGAGCCTGATGTGGGCCTTGATCCCAGGACCCTAGATTATGACCTGAGCAGAAGACAGATGCTTAAGAGACTGAGCCACCCAGGTACCCACTATGTTTCATGTTTAAGACAGAAATAATTGTTTATATTTTCACTGACCCAATACAGCCAACTCATACAGGTTCTTTCATTATCAGCTACTCAAAATCTCCCTAGGAATTTTCCAAGACTGCAACTCCTTTCTCTAAAGAAAGAAAAGCAGCATCCTCCTCCCAATTTATTCAAACTGCATGTTTTATAATTTGTATAAAATCAGAAGCACTGTGACTAGTACTTCTAATCACCTATATCTCTCAAGTCACATGATACAGAAGATTCCTCTGTGATCGATTTCAAAGCAAGGGCTCTTCCACCATGAGGAAGGTACCGAAGTTCATTTTCCTTCTCTACGGTTAGAGAATTCAAGTGACTGAAAGCCCTTTTTCTCTAATTTGAACATTGTTGAAAACCTATGGCTTTGTGTTTGTGTTCACTTTAAAACCCCACTTGGGCCAGTTTCAAAACTGGCATGTTGGCCATGTTCCAAGATACAAGCAAATGCTCTGAAACAGAATATCTACAGGGCAACTCTAAATCAGACTCAGTCCTTCACAAGCTGTCTGTTTCACCAATTTCATGTGTATTTAAGGAACTATATACAGTTTTTCACTCATAGCCAAATGGAATTCTACCCCATAGCTGTATGCTTCCCTTTGTTTTGAAAATGAAATACTACATACATTTCATTCTCAATCAATAATAAAGCAAAGGAACATTCTAGGCCTTTATGAGTATAATCGTCTACTCTGCGCAATTCCATGACTAAATTAGATGGTCCGTTAAAAAAAGATAAAAATGACAGGATGGACAGAATTAGCATGAAAAGAATGAAAAGAGTTTCTACTATTACTGAATTTAAACAAATTATGTGCCTGAGATCCAGTTCCAACCAGAACCGTGTCTACTGCGAAGCAATACTATGCGCTCATCGTTCTGCACATAAGGGTCATTAATCGTCTTATGCTTTCACCTATTACCTAAATTTTTCACAATGGACACATACTACTTTTATAGTTGGAAAACAAAACTTTAACTTTTTTTGGTCCTCATCAAAAGCCACCGTAAGTTATGTAAAATTCTCATTGCTCCCACTAGAAGGACTGTTATCAAGAGCATTGACCATTACTCGATCACTCAGCATCTCCTTTACAAAATCTCATGTGTGTTTTAGAACACAGTACTACAATAAGCTGCGTTGTTCCTTGGGAAAATTTCGTTGTAGCAGACAGCTGGTTGATGCAAAAACTCCATTCTCCTTTCCTTCCTTCGAAACAGAATGTTTTTATCGAGGCTCTTGGCTGCTGTAAATACAAACTATCACCTAGCCTCCTCTGTAGCTAAGTATGTCCATATGACAACATTCTCGTCAATGAGTTATGAACAGAAACATGAGATGTGCAACCATTAAAGGCTGCTTAAATGAAGTACCTCAACAAGGAAAGTCCTTTTTGCCTCTGTCTCTCTTCTTTATTCTGGCCTACATCTCTACCACCATCACAAATGCAGATATGTGATGGCTACTGTATAAAGTCCGGCTATCTTAGACTTTGAGGTGACTTTAAGCCTGGAAGCCATACTCTAAGATGGAGATCAGAAACAGAGGAGCCTGAGTCCCTGATTAACCAGGGAACCATGGTTCCATCCCAAAACTATTTCCAGCCTCCAATATTAAGAGAATAAATATATGCCTGTTTAAGGAATTATTCTTCAGGTCCTTCACTCCTGATACCTGTCTGCTTCCCCTGTTTATGACAACAAAAAGTATCCCAAAATGACACTTTTGGTTCTGATAACTATGAAACTCAGACACAATTTTAAGGCTTAATTAGAGCATAGTACATACATGATAGTGATTTTTTGTATGTCTCATCCCAATTCTAGATTTTGCTTTTCATTATTTTACTGTATATTTGTAAACATTCTTAAATTCACCATACAGTATGTAAGTACTACATTCCTCCACCAACCACTGAAACTCTTCTGCCTAAACACATGAAGCACATACCTTTACAAAATTATCTTCTAAGTATTAGTTATTATGAGACATAAGAGAATACTGAATATTTCAGATTATCAGTGAAAAGTAACATTTGCTAACTCTATTTCATTAACTCAAAAAATCAGCAGGTCACACCTCGGTAGCAAAAAAGACCCTACTGCCCAGACTATAATTATAAAATTATTTCCCACTATAAAAAAATCAGGCTACTTCAAGAATGATTCCACATACAGGATGAGAAATTTACATGATGAACCTGTAACACCTTGCCAGGCCTGAGAGCAAGGGCGCTACAGAAGGGTACTATCATCATTCAAAAGGACTCAAGAGGCACCTTGAAGAGGCTCCTCCTAGCCAACTTAGTAAAAGGATATCAGAAATGAGCTAAATCACAGCAGTGTGATTTATACAGTTAAGAACACAAACACAAATTGGTCGTCCCTGGGGGTAAAAGGGAATAAATCTTCAGTCTGAAGGTAAATAAAGCAAAATAAGCATATATATATCTTGTCTTTTTTATACAAACTTTCCCACTAGATAATCAAACAGTACATTTGGGTAAATTTTTTATTTTTTTAATTTTTTTTTAAAGATTTTATTTATTTGTCAGAGAGAGAGAATGAGCACAGGCAGACAGAGTGGCAGGCAGAGGCAGAGGGAGAAGCAGGCTCCCCGCCGAGCAAGGAGCCCGATGTGGGACTCGATCCCAGGACGCTGGGATCATGACCTGAGCCGAAGGCAGCCGCTTAACCAACTGAGCCACCCAGGCGTCCCTAAATTTCTTTTTTAGATGTACCCACTGTAACAAATAAAGACTTTAACAGAGTTGAGCCGTCACTATTTTTATGGCCCCAATGAGTTAAGGAACCTAGCCAGTGAGCACCAATGCCTGCTTGTCATCACAGAAAGAGTATACATATATGTGTCTTTTGACAAAATTATACCACTGAAGAGACAGTCTGCAAAAAACTGAAAACATGACATCAAACAACTGGAAATTTAAATGCTGACTGGACATTTGGTTCTTCTGAGGAATTATCTTATAAAGGTATGATAATGGCACTGCGGAAACTAAAGACAATTCCTTATCTTTCAGAATTACAGAGACGTAGTTATGAGCAAAAATATACGCCTGGTATTTATTTCAAAATAACACTGAACGGACACAAGCGGGTATTTGTAGAGATGGAACAGGAATGGTTAAGAAAAAATGTACCGTAGTAAAAACTTAGAAAACAATTTCAACATTTTCCTACCACAATTAAAAGACATTCGAGTCCATTACTAAAATATATTTATATGATTATTTATACCACTAATGCAGTACAAAAACCTGCAAATAACCATATAGATATATTTCTGTAGAAAGAAACAATATTAATAGATATCCTAAAACAAACCTAAATATGCCTAGTGGTACCTCTGGTACAACCACTCTTCGTTTCCAAGCCTGCAAGTCACGTTCCGTAGCAATCTGGCTGCGAGGCGCGTTCTGATGCATCTGCCGGACGCCTTCAACTTGTCCGCTGCGACGCAGACCAATATTTGGAGGGGACTGGATGTCTAAGCTCAGTCTTCGAAAACCTGCAGGAAAATCGTCAAAACTGACTCCAAAACAAATTTCAATCTAATTTGTATTTTACACAAAACAGGCATATACATACAGTCCTCCTAATAAGATACAAACCAAAATCACAAATGCAAAAAACTTTGGAAAAAGAATCACAACGTAACTGAGATCAAAATACAGAATACAGAACAGACATTAACTTCAACTTCCATTTTTACTAGCCTTCCTGAAATCTTTTACGGTATTTTCCACTATAATGCCGTATTTGCCATCCTAAAGCCTCTGTCTTCTTCAAAACTGTACACTAGAGGGGTGCCTGGGTGCTCAGTGGGTTAAAGCCTCTGCCTTCAGCTCAGGTCATGATCTCAGGGTCCTGGGATCGAGCCCCGCATCGGGCTCTCTGCTCAGCAGGGGACCTGCTTCCCCCCTCTCTCTCTGCCTGCCTCTCTGCCTACTTGTGATCTCTGTCAAATAAATAAATAACATCTTCAAAAAAAAAAAACTGTACACGAGAAACACAGCTTTTTGGACAGGTTAGCATTGCAGCATAGTCTCCTCCAACTGTCGTGGCTTTATAACAAGAGCTCAAACACTAACATGCACATCCCCTGTGACTTGAAGAGATACTCTGAGCCGGGAGGCAGGCAAGCCGCCAGAGCGCACGTTAAAACTTCACAAGATGCAGAATGGGGAAGCTGGCAGCCCGTGGACTAGGGCGGAAAGAGGGAGGACAGGGCAATGCAGACGGCAGTGAGCCCAAGCCTGTGCAGAGCTGAGCAGGCGGGCAGAGGAGACAGGGCAAGCCCTCGTGAGTGGGAGTCAGCAGGATGAAGAATGGACCAACGTGGTGGCAGGTGTCACAGATAAAGTGCCTGTTCTCTTAAAATACCGGAAGAAGGGGCTCTTGCTATTAATGCAACAGAGAAACTGGGGGCTGTATCCTCGCCTGCAGGAGGCTATAAAATTCTACTCCAACTCTGCCAGCTCTCCTGGGCCAGGGCAAAACCCACATGACTGAACACAACCCCCACATTCTTCTAGGTACAGCATTCTGTTTACCAATCAAATGTGAACCAACTTGCGTTGCACCACACTTCACCTGCTGAAGAGAACGTTATATGACTCTATTTTTTTTTTTTAATAGGCTTCATATCCAGTATGGAGCCCAACGCGGGGCTTGAACTCACAACCCTGAGATCAAGACCTGAGCTGGGATCAAGAGTTGGGATGCTTAACCAACTGAGCCCCCGCCGGACCCCTTAAAGGCCCCTATTAATCCAAATATTTGTATTAAAATATTTAAGACTGATATTTAAGAAACACATTTTGAATTAAGAACCAACAATAAATTCTAAATTTAATTGCCCAAGTTATTATATTATTCTCCAACAATGTGAAGAAACACAGGTTATTTGTATCACTTGTAAATACCAAGTCTGAGAAATAACTCAAATGGTCATAAACAGATTACAAAAAAAAAAAAAACGGTTATTCCACACACTAGAGTATTATGAAGCCATAAAAAAGGATGAGGAAGTGCTGCGAATGAATATGGACTGATTGCTAGAATATACTGGGGGGGGGGAGGCAGAGAAGAACACAGCATCAACTTGAATTTTTCACACCGCATGTACCTGAAAATGACTTCATTTACTCTTCAATTTCAGCATATTAAAACAAAATACTTCTCATACATCTTACCTCTCCGGGGTGTTTCTTCTCCATTAGGAAGTCCACTTGGAATAGCATCCTGATCTGCCCCCATTCTCTGATCCTGCTGCTGCTGCAACTGTCTTATCATTCCATCAAGAACGCTGGACTCTGGGCTCCGTTCACCATTATCATTGGTTTCCAGGCTTATAATTTGTTCTATCACCTCTCCATCACCTGTACAATCGCACCCATAACACAAAATCATAATAAACATGAACAGGAAAACAAACTTTCAGTAGACTAAAATTAAAATTATATTAGCAATTATCAGATTTCTTTAAAAAAGAAAAATAAGCGATTGGGGTGCCTGGGTGGCTCAGCTGGTTGAGCAGCTGCCTTCAGCTCAGGTCCTGATCCTGGGCTCCTGGAATCGAGCCCCTCATCAGGCTCCCAGCTCAGCACAGAGCCTGCGTCTCCCTCTCCCCCCTGCTCATGAGCGAGCATGTTCTCTCAAATAGATAAAAATACTAAATAAGCAATAAAAGATATCCTATATATTCATAAATAATTGGATCAGAGAAAAGATTCAAAGCAAACAAAATCCTTCCTTTATACCAAACACCACAAAAACCTCAAGAGCCTCTGAAACCCCTGAAGTGAGCACATGGGAACATGTGAGAGTTTCAGTGGAAGCTTTATTTTGCTGTTTCAAACACTAACACTCCCCTTGCCTCACCTAAGATACGTTTCATTAAACTCTTATTTCTCAAAGTCTCTGACAAGACCAGAGCAACATTGTATGATTTCTGATGTAGAGAAAAGCAGTGGTATTTCTCCTTTACTTTCTTAAGAAATAAAAAAAAGTGTAATACTCTTCAACCAACTACAGCTGTAGCTTTCCCTGTCCAAGGGTCTTGAGGGATACGTGCCTCTCCCACTAAGCTTAAGTTACTCTATGTCTTAGGTATGCTTTTAGCCTAGCCAGTACCCAAAGTACAAAATCAGATTTTTTTAGAAGTGCCTTTCCTTCTTCATTTTTGAAATAACAGGTTCGGTCAACATTAATGGATAAAAAGTGTTAGATGGTTGTGAGGTCTGGAAAGTTATCTAAATGCTGACTTTTTCATGCAAACAATTCCTTACATATCCTCCCATATAAAATGCATCTTCTTTGAACACAACATAGAATACAGACCAAGCCCCAAGCAACTTACAAGGAGAACCCTAACAGACTGAAATTGATAGGGTATTGGCAAAAAGAATGCGAAATATAATCTAGCCTCCACAGTAACAGATCCAAAAACTAAAAAATGTCATGTACTATTTCAGGAAAAAAAATATTTGCATCCTACTAATCTGAGTTAAATTCCCTTATATCTCATGGATAACATCTCCATTTTACCATGGTAGCCAGTGAAGAACTTATAAGAGCTAAATGTCCTAACCTATCTTTAAATCACTAATTTTTTTTTTCAAAAAATGAGCTAAGAAAGCAAAAAGTGGAGCCCTAATCTGTTAAGAAGGTTTTAATTAGAACTGGGAATAAAAAAAGATTCCTAAGACCGCAACATGGAACCAAAGGGAAAACAGTAGAAAAGGAGACCTCTAGTCCTCCCCATCCCTGCATGATCCCAGGGTCCTAGGGTTGAGCCTTGGGCTCCCAGCTCAGTAGAAAGCCTGCTTCTCCCTCTCTCACTCCCCCTGCTTGTGTTCCCTCTCTTCTCCCTCTCCCACTCCTCCTGGTTGTGTTCCCTCTCTCACTGTGTCTTTCTCTGTCAAATCAATAAGTAAAATCTTAAATAAATAAATACAGGACTGAATATCAGAGAAGACTGAATTGCACAGAAATCTCAAGAGATACACATTGAAGTTGAATTGATTCTTTGACTAAATAATGGTATGTGCATACACTGGGTTTTTACCTACCATATTGGGAGGGAAAAAAACATGAAAAGGCAGTTTCCCAAAAAATTCCCAGTGCTCTCACAGAAATGGAAATAGTCCATGTTCCCACTAGCCAGAACAGAAAAACTTCAGAATATATAGAATTGTTTTATGCATACTTCCAATTCTAAAACTCAGAACAGTTAAAAATTTATGTTTAAGGCAATGAAGAATGCAATGACTGCTAGTGGCGTGGTGCCAGAAGTTTTATCCACCACTGCTCCTGTAACATCTGTGCAATTGTCAACAGTGTTGAAAAGGTAAATAATATTTCTGTATCATTACAAAAATAGTTATGACCTTAAAGACCCCATAAAAAAGCTTATGGATAAAATCACAGATCTGCAAACCCACACACTGACAATTCCTGTCCTACCATTAGAAATAAGCACTAGAAATAAGTAAGACAAACAGAAGACATTAGAAGAGATAATGTGAAATACTAAAAGGTAATCAATTTCAAACAAGGCAGGAAAAAAAAAGGCAACAAGCACAGAAAAGGATAAAGAGGAAAAAAGAGCAAAATGGCAGAGAATTAACCCTGAAGATACTAATGATTTTATTAAACGTAAATGGTCTACATTTTCCAATTAACAGGCTGTCAGATTGGATTGGTGCCTACACGAAATTTGTTTTAATATGAAGACACAAATTTGGTTATAAAATCTGAAAAGATACACCATGACAATACTCATCAAAACTGGGTGGACTGGCATATTAATACGAAATAAAGAAACAAGTCTTCAAAAGAAAAAAATTAATCATAGGAAACAATGTGAGGGCTGCTGGAGGTGGCGGGGGCGCAGGGGGATGAGGTGACTGGGTGATGGGCATTCAGGAGGGCTCGTGAGGTAAAGAGCACTGGGTGTTGTATATACAGTAAGACTGATGAATCACTGGCTTCTACCTCTGAAACTAATACATTGTATGTTAAATGATTGAATGTAAAGCAAAATAAAAAATTAATTAATTAATTTTGCTTAAAAAGGCCCAACAGAACTTTTGAGGGCACAGGAAACATTCCATACCTTGACTGTGGTGGTGGTTACAGGACTGTCTAATAGCTGCTAAACTCATGTGACTTGTACAGTTAAAATTCATCAATCTTATTATATGTAAGCTATACTTCAACTAAACCAATAGAAAATAAACACTTGAAACAGTAAACATATAGTGATAACTGGTGATTAACTTTCAGTAAAACAAACCTCATCCAAACAAAACAAGCATTTTTTTTTCTTTGCTTAGTAACATCTGTACGGAGAAACACTACACTGCCAGGAACAAATACAGAACAAAACAAAACAAAACAAAAATTCTGCCCTTGACTAAGACAGACAAAGTACATGATGGGACTCAAACATCTTGTGCCAGAAAGGAAGTGTTCAAGGGACTCGGGAAAGGGAAAAGTCAGCCTGAGGAAACTCTCACATTCAAATCTAAAACTAATACGAGCAGCAACAAATAATGACCATTCCGGATTATAGCCCATTATATAACAACCCCTAAGTCTGAAATGCATAAACATATAAAAGGAAGACTAATAAAATGCATATGGAATGATGACAGAGTTGGAAAACAACCATTCTGCACTCTTTAGAACAACTGATTCAGGCAAAAATCACCAATGTATCCTAAAACTTAGAGGTAAAGTTTGGTAAGGAACAGGTTATTTCCATTGTATCTCCCCACAAATTTCTTATTAATTACAAAGAGAAAACAACTTTGTAGTGGAAAACTAAGCAGGCATCTTAACCACATTTCCAAAGACAACATCACCAATATTCGGACAAAGCACAATCATCAGCACCCTGACCTGACGCTCCAGGAAGGCTACATCATCATTTATACGGTATTCTATCAAAAACTGTACAACCTGGGGGTGCGCCTCGCTGGCTAAGTCAGAAGGGCACATTACTCTTCACTTTGGGGTCATGACTTTGAGCCCCACACTAGGTGTAGAAATTACGTAAAAATAAATAAACTTTTTTTTAAAAAGCACAACCTGAACTGCACCAAGGACAACTAAATTTAATGTGCAGTCCCCAACTGAGATCCACATCAGGCAAGAACAATAAAAGTCTTAACAGGCACAGAATAACAGACAAAATTTGATCACAGACCATAGAATTAGTAACAGTATTACATCAGTGTTAAATGATGGCAACTGTTTATGGTAACATAAGAGAATACCTTTGTTCTTAGAAAACACATATGAAGTATTTAGGGATAAATGAACATGCAGTCAAGAACTTATCACTCAAATGGTTAAAAACAATTTTATGTATCTAGAGATAGAATGATAAAATACTGCAAAATATTAACACCTGCTAAGTCTAGAAGTATGTGAGTTCTGTATATTACTTTTTACATTTTTCAAATAAAAAGTGAAAGAAAAAAAATTTTTTTTTTCACTTACTTGTTGCCACATAGCCTAGCTGTGGAACCAAATGTTCATCCGCAGAATTTTCTCGACCTGGTACTAATCTCTGATACTTAGTTGGGTGAGGATTTCCATCTACATCTACCAAGAATGGTGGAGGCATAAGGTGAGGAGCCTGCTGAGTTTGCTCATCTAAGACGTAATTATTAGAATCTCTAATCAGTGGTCGATAGTCAGTATGGAAGAACATCTGATCAGGAATCTGAAAACAAGTTGTTTACAGATTGACATTTTGAGGTTTGTACATGTTAAAGGATACAAATATTATAGTTATTTATAATTTGAAAAAACAATGAAACCAAATCAATACACCTATTTTTAAAACATCCTTCATAGCTACTTATTTTACTACTATAAAAAAGTACTAAGAATGATCTTTTCCAGACAAACCAAAAAACAGACTCTTAATATAGACAACAGATGGTTACCAGAGGGGAGGTGGGCAGGGAGATGGGTGAAATAGATGAATGAGATTAAGAGTACACTTATCTTGATGAGCACCGAGTAATATACAGAATTGTTGAATCACTATGAAGCTAATAAAACACTGTCTGTTAATTATACTGGAATTAAACATTTTTTAAAGTGGTTAAAATGCTACAAAAAAAATTAAAAAGACCTTTTCATATGGCTTGCTGCATCCAAAACCAAATATCAGAAGGTGTCCATGAGAATCTGTACAGGCAAAATGGTGTCCATCCTGCGAAAACTTACAATCAAAGACAGCTCCATGTCCTTGTCCTTCAATCTAGGAAAAGGAGGGAAAAGTTAAAACCAATTCTACACAAGTGCTTTTGCTTTATCAATTGTTTTCATGTCAATATAAATATTACTTTTTTTTTTTTCAATGAGTTCATTGAGGGACTTGAACTCATGATCCTGACACATCAAGACTTGAGCTGAGGGGACGCCTGGGTGGCTCAGTTGGTTAAGCGGCTGCCTTCGGCTCAGGTCATGATCCCAGCGTCCTGGGATCGAGTCCCACATCAGGCTCCTTGCTCGGCAGGGAGCCTGCTTCTCCCTCTGCCTGCCTCTCTGTCTGCCTGTGCTCGCTCCTATGCTCTCTGACAAATAAATAAATAAAATCTTTAAAAAAAAAAAAAAAGACTTGAGCTGAGATCAAGAGTCAGACACTTAACCAACTGAGGCACCCACCTATCTCCAAATGTTATCACTTGTGAAAGAAAATATTTAAAAACAACTTTTGCATTATGCACATAATATTTTCAGAAAATAAAATTCATTTCAGATCCCACTAGACTAGAAAAACTCTTGAAAGGTATTCTAAGAACGGGTTCTCAGAACCACAGAATGAAAAATCATAAGCCAATCCAAAATAAAGGCTTTCTTCACTTCTTAGAAGTGAATGACAAGCAATTTCATAAACTTCTGTTTTAATGTACAGCAAAAAGCTATTGACTAACAACCCACAAGATAAATGATTATAGATCAATAAAGTGTGGTATTTATGAACTAAAATCAGTACTTTTCCAGAATTTAAACTTTCCACAAAGAGGACTGACCACCGTGCAGGGTGGAACGCTGCCAAGTCACACGGTGTGCCAGAAAGGCCTGCA
This sequence comes from Taxidea taxus jeffersonii, assembly GCA_003697995.1. NCBI lineage: Eukaryota > Metazoa > Chordata > Mammalia > Carnivora > Mustelidae > Taxidea > Taxidea taxus. The sequence goes on along the minus strand of ML103764.1, from coordinate 56,650 downwards.
CCTAACTTACTGCAAACCACCAGTAAGGAAGGACGTTCCAATTACATCGTGAGTGCTGCCTTACCCAGACTGCTCCTCAACTTTATTCTTGCTCTTCAACTGAAATTATGTTAGTTTAACACTGCCAATTTATAGCTAAGTGAGCTGTTTCATTAATAGGCATAGCTTTAGGGTGCCTGGGTGGCTCAGTGGGTTAAGCCTCTGCCTTCAGCTCAGGTCATGATCTCAGGGTCCTGGGATCGAGTCCCGCATCGGGCTCTCTGCTTGGCTGGGAGCCTGCTTTCTCCTCTCTCTGTCTGCCTTCTGCCTGCCTCTCTGCCTGCCTCTCTGCCTACTTGTGATCTCTCTCTGTCAAATAAATAAATAAAATATTTAAAAAATAATAATTAAAAAAAAATAGGCATAGCTTTAAGCTATGCCTATTTGTCGTCTGAGCCTCAAACTGTGCAAAAACTAAACTTTAGGGAAAGTTTGATCAGTGCTGGAAAATGAATCCTCCACTCACTAACTGCCCAAACAAACTCACATCATGCCCAAACATCTGCTTGATAAGCAACACTTCACTATTACTATACCACACTCAAGTGGCTACCAATTAATAAACTTAAAAATTAAGTTACTGGGATATTTAAGGCACTTCCCTATTATGTGCATACACAGCACGTATATAAAGTTGTATTCTCTAACAACATAAAAAGGAATAAATGTTATCCATATCTGTCCTCCCATTTTTTTGTTAAAACAGAGGAACACAGATCCACCCACAGAGTCCTCTGAGGTGCCATCTCCACCACAGCCCACACTGTGCCCCGGCACCACTTCGCACCCCTGGGGAACCTCCACTCGAAGTAAAGCAGAGGTGGGGCCCAGACCGTTGGCTGGCAAGTCAAAGACGGTGGGAGCTCCTCTGCTGTCATACACGTGGACCTAAGTGCACCTAGGTGTTGCTAAAGAGTTGCTAAAGAACCCAGAGAGAAGGAAATTTTCCTGAGTAGGCACTCACAGAGCAAGCCCGACCTGGGTTTCTATGTGTAGTCTGAGGAATCCTCCACAATGATTCCTGACAAAATGCAACCTGCAACTGTGCTTACAGACAACTCGATATCACGCTGAAAATTATGATGTATTTAACAAAATACTGTAATGTTAGTAATTTATAACCCTATGTAATCTCTCTAACAGAAAATTGGGAGCCTCTCAGCTGAGCAGTAAAGTTAAGAACTCAATTCAGGGTAGCCTGGCTCACTCAGATAGCTGAGCATCTGAGTCTTGATTTCAGCTCAGGTCATGATCTTAGGGTGGTGAGACTGAGCCCTGCATCAGGCTCCACACTCAATGGGGAGTCTGCTTGAGATATCTCCCTCCCCCTCTGCCCCCCCAACCCAACCGGCTTGCATGCACATGTGTGTGCTTTAAAATAAATAATCTTTTAAAAAAAAAAAAAAGAAGGAAAGGAAGAACCCAGTATACCCAGCGAAGTTTACATGTCTCACTGGAAGTAAGAGCACTACTGCCTACTTGAGACTTCCTTGGCTCAGAAATTGTTGAGCTTATATTATGCTTAAAGCCCAAATTAATGCAGTTTTCTGTTTTGGTAAGTTAAATTCAGGACATAATGTTCTTAAAGAATTCTAAAGGATAATTAAGAAAATGGAGATACCTATAAATTTTAAGACCACAAAAAACTTGCTGAAAAAGACTTCTTTTTCCAATAATTTGAACCCAGGGATGCAACTTCCAGAGATGCCTAATTATACATGTGCAATTTGGCCATGTTATTTGAGTTGTCAGTGCATTTTATAGTAATAAATAGAATACTGCATTTTAAAATGTTTGTTAAGAACTGTCCAAAATAAGCATACTGAAATAAAAATTTTAAGGCTAAGAAAGAAATCATGGAACACATGGACTCATATGGCATTCAACAAAAAGGTCGAAGAACCACTCATCTAGGGGCGCCTGGGTGGCGCAGTGGGTTAAAGCCTCTGCCTTCGGCTCAGGTCATGATCTCAGGGTTCTGGGATCGAGCCCTGCATCGGGGTCTCTGCTCAGCAGGGAGCCTGCTTCTCTCTCTCTGCCTGCTTGTGATCTCTGTCAAATAAATAAATAAAATCTTAAAAAAAAGAAAACCACACTCATCTACACCCTGCAACTAGGCTGGCTCCAAAATGAATTACTCTTTGAACTGGAACTCAGTATAAACTGTACGGTAATTTTATAAAACATCTCATATGTATATCAAACATCAGTCTGGACAACACAGAAATCCTTTTATATAATAACTCCCTCACAATTTATCCTGGGAAATAATTACAGATCTACACGAACAGCTGTGCACCTGGACATTCAAAGTGATCCTGCTGTGCATACTTCAGAAACCACCGAAACACGAACAACTGTAAGTTAACTAGATATGTAACCTTCTGAATTGACAGGCTGAATTGACAGTCAAAAATATAACTGTAAATTCTTAAAAATATATGTAAGATTTTGGAAAATTCTGTACATAAAATGAATAAGAGATCACAAAACTAGTAGCTATGGAAAGAATGATGCCACTAAAAACCTTCAGTGGATGCTGATGTTTTTGAGTGAAAGTTTAATGAGGAATAGGATATTTACAGAGTCTCAAAATACCTCCTGGAAGAACTGGCTTATTAGTTACGAAGAGGAGAAACAACTGTTTTATTGTGGCGGAAACCTGGCAAATGCCACCTTGCCAAATACTGAAAATTACCACCACCAGGACACCCTGGGTGGTTCAGTCAGTTAAGTGTGTGACTCTTGATTTCAGGTCAGATCACGATCTCAGGGTCCTGCGATCCAGTCCCGAGCACAGCTCCACACGGGGCGTGCAGCCCACCTGGGATTCTCTCCCCCTTCACCTCTCCATCCCGCTCCCACGCTCGCAAGTTCTCTCTCCAAAAACAAGGTCATAAAAAGTAACCACCACCAAAAAAGGTGTGACAGAATCAAATCATCATATTCTGTAGACAAAACACAGATATTCTGTACCGTTACCTGTCTGCACTCATCAGAAGAGTTAAAAGGTGAGAAGCAGGAGGAAAGAAGGACTGCTGAAGATTAGGACACCTAGACACAGCCACTTAGGACAGCGTCATCCTGCATTACTACAAAGACATCACCAGAACTGACAGAATTTGAATATAAAGCTGATTATATAATGCTACTTGACCAACGTTAAATTTGCTGATTTTGTAACTAGCTTTGTGGTTATATATGAGAAATTCTAAAAATATGCACCAGGATCTGAATTTGGTTTTAGAATATTACATATGCAAAAAGAAAAAAAGCTGGAAAAACAAAATGATGTTTCTAATTCCCTAGATGACTTTACTATTGTTTTATTACCAAATATTTTAATAAATTTAGTGAAAATGTGTGTAATTACCATAATTTCACCAATTTAAGCAAATTCAAACACATTCACACATATACAGGGGGCTAAATAAGTCACTTTTGAAACTCCTTCCTTCACGTGACTCAAGTTACACACAGAATTTTATGAGCGTATATAAATACGGCTATCAGATATTTATTAGACTTTCAGTATCCTGATTTCTAGGAATATAAACTGCCAAAGCATGCAGATCAGTTTCTGGCTTAACTTCATAATCCAAATACTTGAAACCAATGTAAGCATACATGAAGATACACTTCACTTACCATATTAAAATAATGTTTCATCTTGGTGCCCTTTGTAATATCCCATATAAATATGCTGCCGTCATGTCCTGCCGACAACATAATTCTGGAATCAAAGGGATGTGTCTCCAAAACAAATACTTCATCAGCATGTCCCTTTATTCAACAAAGTCATAAGAGTTAAGGAGCGTTTCCAAGTTATTAAGCTTAAACAAATTAAAAAGCCATATTGTCACAGTGTATAAGGGCTTTCAAAATGTATTAATGACAGTGATTGAACATTAGCATACCTACAAATTTATAATCATTTGATAATCAGTGGATGAAACATAGCTAGCACATTAATTTTATAGTTTCAAAAATCAATTATAGTTCAAAAGAAATCTTGATTTGCTATATTATATGAAAACAACCTACCAATAAATTATGAAGCAGTTGTCCTGTGTAAGAATTCCACACTTTAAGGACATGATCGTTCACAGCTGTGACAACAATGCTATCATTCTGATTCCAAGCGATCATTGTTACTTTGGGTTTCATAAACCTTTCCTCTTCCAAAGATAAGTCCCTAAGAAAAACATAAGCAATTCAAATTCATATGAAAAGTACAATCAACATAAAAATAACGGAAGTAATGCAGTTCGTGTCCATATATGATTATGTATCTAACATACATCTGACCCATAACAGATTATCTCTAAACAGATTTTGGCAAATACTGGGATGGGGAGGGGATAATTATAGAAACAGTTTGGGGGGACGCTTGGGTGGCTCAACTGGTTAAGCGTCTGACTTCAGCTCAGGTCGTGATCCAAGGATCCTGGGACTGAGCCCCACATCAGGCTCCCTGGAGCCTACTTTTCCCTCTGCCTGCCACTCCCCCTGCTTATACTCTCTCTCTCTGACAAAACAGATAAATAAAATCTTTAAAAACAACAGCAACAGGGGCGCTGTGGTGGTTCAGTTGGTTAAGCCGCTGCCTTCAGCTCAAGTCATGATCCCAGGGCCCTGGGACTGAGCCCCCATTGGGCTCCTTGCTCAGCACGGAGGCTGCTTCTCTGCCTGTGTGTACTCTTTCTCTCTCTCTGGCAAATAAATAAAATCTTAAAAAAAAAAAAGAAAACAACAGCAACAAACAGTTCAGGGGCTGGAACACATGGGGGCCTCAGTCGGTTAAGCATCTACCTTTGGCTCAGGTCATGATCCCAAGGTCCTGGGATCGAGTCCCACATCAGGCTGCCTGCTCAGCAAGGAGCCTGCTTCTCCCTCTGCCTACCACTCCCCCTGCTTGTGCACGTGCACTCTCTTCCCCTCTCTGACAAGTACAATCTTTAAAACAAACAAACAGGGACGCCTGGGTGGCTCAGTTGGTTAAGCCACTGCCTTTGGCTCAGGTCATGATCCCAGCGTCCTGGGATCAAGTCCCGCATCGGGCTCCTTGCTCGGCAGGGAACCTGCTTCTCTCTCTGCCTCTGCCTGCCACTCTGTCTGCCTGTGCTCACTCTCTCTAACAAATAAATAAATAAAATATTTTTAAAAATTATTAAAAAAATAAATAAATAAAATAAAACAAACAACCACTTCAGGGGTGCCCAGGTAGCTCCATTGGTTAAGCATCTGACTGTTGATTTCAGCTCAGGTCATGAGCTCGGGGTCCTGAGACTGAACCCCATATAAAACACTGGGCATGGAGTCTGCTTATATTTCTCTCTCCCTCCCACTTTGTCTCTCCCCCTGATTATATATGCTCTCTCTAATTAAATTAATCAATTAACTTATTATTTATTAATAAAATCTTTTTTTTTAAAGTTCAGTTTGAGGGGCGCCTGGGTGGCTCAGTGGGTTAAGCCTCTGCCTTCGGCTTGAGTAATGTTCTCAGGGTTCTGGGATCGAGCCCTGCATCAGGCTGTCTGCTCAGCGGGGAGCCTGCTTCCCTTCCTCTCTCTCTGCCTGCCTCTCTGCCTTCTTGTGATCTCTGTCAAATAAATAAATAAAATCTTTAAAAAAAAAGAAAAGAAAAAGTTTAGTTTGAATAAAGGCATATGTTAGGACATCACCACTGCTCATAAAAGTGAAGTTTTTTTTCTCTACCCCTCTTCTATTATTCCCTTCCCCTGACCCCAAGCCATAACAGCAATAATTTTGTTCTTTCTCTCTCCAGAGAAGATGACAAGAAATTTTAGGAAGACAGAAAGAAGTTAATGCACCCTCACATCCCCCAGTATCTAGAAAAGTAACCTGACAAACAGTCCATCTTTTGAACTTTAAATAAAACTGTACTCCTCTCTTCACACTCCTCTACAGATTGTAACTATGGGGTCTCTTGGCAAGAATGGCCTTGGATTCAAGTGTCTACAATATTTTGCAGCTTTTATGAACATGAAGTGCAAAGTTTCTCTGTAAAATATAGTAGCCAGTAATACACAGAGAAAAGGCAAAGCCCAACTGCTTTTGAAATCAGAGAATATATCCTAAGAGATTATAACATATAATAAACATATATCTTAATTAAAGAAAACAGCTGTTAAGAATATGGAATAAGGGGCGCCTGGGTGGCTCAATGGGTTAAAGCCTCTGCCTTCGGCTCAGGTCATGATCCCGGGGTCCTGGGATCAAGCCCCGCATCGGGCTCTCTGCTCCCTAGGGAACCTGCTTCCTCCTCTCTCTCTGCCTGCCTCTCTGCCTGCTTGTGATCTCTGTCAAGTAAATAAATAAAATCTTTAAAAAAAAAAAAAAAAAGAATATGGAATAAGTGCTCCGTGACACCTATCCATATAAGCATAATGGAAGCACTGGTCAGGTAAAAGTTTAACAGAAGAGGGGTGCCTGGGTGGCTCAGTTGGTTAAGCAGCTGCCTCCACCTCAGGTCATAAACCCAGGGTCCTGGGATCAAGTCCCATATCCGGCTGCCTGCTCGGCTGGAAGCCTGCTTCTCCCTCTCCCACTTCCACAAAAAAAAAAAAGTTTAACAGAAAAGTCAGAATGGGGAGTAAAGGCCTTTAAGACTCCATGCATTTTAAACTAAAAGGCATCACCTGTAACCTTGAAGAAATAGACATATTTTACTTCATCAAGCTGATCCCTCAAGATGACAGTGCTAAAACAAATATGCCCATTGATTCTTTTTTTTTTTTTTTAAGATTTTATTTATTTGCCAGGGAGAGGGAGAGAGCACACAAGCAGGGGAACCAGAAGGCAGAGGGAGAAGGCGGCTCCCTGCTGAGCAGGGATTTCCCCATGTGGGGCTCAATTCCAGGACCCCAAGGATCATGAGCTAAGCTGAAGGCAGAGAGTTAACCCACTGAGCCACCCAAGTGGCCCCCCCATTAGTTCTTATATACAGAAAACTCTACTTCACAGGACTGGAAAGATGTAAAACTTTAAATGAGAAAAGAATATTTCTACCACTAGAAGGAATTACAGGCAGAGCACTCTCCATGGCAGTAAGGTAACAGCAGTTTCCAATCTCAGTAAGAATTTTTGTATTAAAGTTTTTACACTGATATTCCTATTTTGCTTAATAAAATTGTTCACAGGTAAATGTGATTTCAAATTTCAAATTTCTTAATAATGAATTAACCTTCATTATTTCAACCAGTCAAGGACTGACAGCGTTCACTCTCACACTAAGATGCTTTTTAATATCTAGATAGTGCATTTTTAAGTAACAGTAGAATTGTGATTTGTGAACAAAGATTATCAGATTTCTAGTATATATTCTCTCTACCACATTCCCTACCACAGATCATTTCACAAAAATGTGAGTATCAAATTTATTTTGAAACCAAATAAAACTGCTTGAGTCACAGCAGAGGAGTTAATTTCCCCTATAATTATTAAAAGTAAAGTAGACATAAGGATTTCCAAAGAACTAAATGTGAAGCATTTCTCAGAAAAAACTGGCAAGAACTTTGACATGGTGCTACCCTAGACCAGGCAGTGTCCTAGAAACATAAGTGTAAGGATAAATTCTTTGGAATATAGGAGATTTATGTGTCAGTGTATCAGACATGCATTTAGATGTAGCCACTCATTTAGATCACTGCTCTTTGTAACAGGAGGTGGTTCCAATCCCCTAACAAAGCAGTCAACCACCAGGGAGAGAAAGACCATGTAATTATGATGCACCTGCTTCCTACAAACCATCTCCACTCACCCTGAGACTCGGGTTGCCATATCCAATAAAATGCTTCTCCATTCCAACTGCTCAAATCTCCAAATCCGTGCCGTTCCATCTCTGCTACCACTTAAGAACCTTAAAAAATTCAGACAAAGATCTTATACTCACATACATGCCACCAAGAACTACAGTTAAAATTACAAGCAAAAACCATTCTTAATGTAGCCATCCTGACCACAGGGAAACTTACGGCTGTTAATTCAAAAGACAGGGACTTTGAGCAAATCTGATGGGGAAAAAAATCTGGTTTGCTATAATTTGCCTGGCCCTATGCAGTTAAAGCACATTTCAAACTCAACCACTAGCCTGTCAAATAGACTGAGTTTTGAGAAGACAATGTACAAGTAGTACACGAAGGGGGAAACAAAACAGGAAGAATTAAAGATGTGTGGGAAGATCAGTAAGAGCAAAAATTCCATTGTAAGCATCTTCATTCTAAACTCAAATTCATGCTGGACACTGTGTAAAAATAAATCAATCTTTTAACAAAGCAAAGTGTTAAAAACTGCAATTTAGGAAAGGCACCTGAAAGAAACTGGAGACCAAGAGAGTATATAATTTAAGTGACAATTCTGTCACATGACACATCATGAGATTTTTTTTACTCAAACGAGGAACTCCGTTAGCTTTACACCTAATAGTTGAGCTCCTATTGGTCATAGGACCTGGTAGAGGCTACAATTCTAAAAACCTGTGCTTAACGCGTTTCCACCGCAGACACTGTTCATTCAGTTAATACACTTACTACTAAAGTGGCTGCAGTATACAAAGCCATGTTATCAGCTGTACTAGTATGAAGCGAGCGCATCTGCCTCACAGCACATTCACACTCATGCGCTCTCTCACACACACACTTACCGATCACCATTGTTACAAAACTGGATACTATCAACTTTATCCTAAGGGGGGGGGGCACAAAACAAACACAAAAGTGATCGCTCTTGTTTGTAATTAAAACAACAACAAAAAAAACCCACTCCATTATTAGAACTGGAAGCACATTTGGTAGTAAGGATGTGCATTTGTGCTGCTTAGCCCCATCATTCCTACATTTACATGCAAAAAACCTAACTATAACAAGACTATTAAAAAAGCTTTCCTTGGGACACCTGGGTGGCTCAGTTGGTTAAGCGGCTGCCTTTGGCTCAGGCCATGATCCCAGCATCCTGGGATCGAGTCCCACATCGGGCTCCTTGCTGGGCAGGGAGCCTGCTTCTCCCTCTGCCTACCACTCTGCCTGAGCTCGCGTTCTCTCTCTCTCTCTCTAACAAAGAAATAAATAAAATATTTTTTTAAAAAATAAATAAATAAATAAAAAAGCTTTCCTTCTAAGTTTAAAACTGTATTTACAAAAAAAAAACTGTATTTACAAAGAATTACATCTGTATAAGAATTCACATGTAGAAAGTGATCAAAGCATAAAGTAGCTGAAAACAAGGCATTACTTTGATGATTATTTACATATAAAAATTTTTTTTCTTTTAAAGTGATTTGGAACTATTAATTTCATAGAACTTCCTATAGGAAAAAAGATAACTTGACTACTAAGCAGTATTCTAGAATCCTAAGAGTTAACTACCTTACTATACATTAATAAAACAACATTCTGATTTCATGAGTGTGATTAAAATGAGTAAGCCCCCAGAAACTAAACCCATCCAAATAAACTGTCATAATCAAAATTTTCAACCTAAAGCTGAAATAATCACAAAATACTAGCACAGTCATATACTTAGTCATCAAAAATATCCTTCACCTTTATATATGCAATCCCTCCTACATTTAAAATTAGAATAACAATTTTGTTAGCAATATTTGACTATGGACCAAGAGGAATATCAATGATTAGTTTATAGAATTTTATAACATGAATACTTACAGTGTGGCTTTCGAGTTCTGCGATTTTTTCAGGTGCTTCAAAACCCAAAAAATACATTCTGATTACATGATCAGTACTACCTGTGGCTAAAAACATACCACCTGAAATAAAAATGTTAAGGTTTAAAAATTCAGTTTGTAACAAATATCTGAACCAAATTTCTCTATCAAATTATGCAAGATATTTTATTCTAAAATTACATTTATCGCAACAGATCCATTTTCCAACACACTATATAAAGACCTTTTAAAATTAATATAATACAGAGTGATGTTGTAATTTATAACAAAAAATATATACGTATTTGGTCTTCATTCCTGTTTCTGGCACGGAGCTCCTAAAACCCTTGGGATTTCCCAAGCAACAACACCAATGAAAGTATCTTGATATTCGTAACAAATCCAACTGCAGCCACACCGGAGTTTGTTAATAAAGTGACTCTTGGAGAGCACCTAAGAATGGGGGTGCTGATTGCGAGAAGTACCAACCATGTGTTTAGAAGGTTGGAACTTTCGGTCCCACCTCCCTGACCTCTGAGGAGGGGGAGAAGGGAGGTGAATCAATCACCAATGATTTAATCAACTGTTTCTATGTAACAGAACCTCCATAAAAACCCTAAAGGACAGTGTTCAGAAAGCGTCCAGGCTGGTGAACATGTGGAGATTTGGGAAGACCCGCATGTCTAGAGAGTCCACACACTTTATCCTCTGCCTCCCTTCCACATGGCTGTCACTCAGTTATATCCTTTTACAATAAGCTGGAAATCTGGTAAAATGTCTGAGTTCTGTGAGTGGTTCTAGCAAAATAATCAAACCCAAGGAGGGGGTCATGGGAGCCTTTGGTCTTTAGCCAATCAGTCAGAAGCATAGCTGACAAATGGGTCTGACCAGGGTGGGGGGTGGGAGTCTTGTAGGACTGAACGCTCAGCCTGTGGGATCACACACTGTTCCTTAGAGAGAGTCTCAAAACAGAGCTGAACTGTAGGACACCCAGCCAGTGCTGGAGAATTGCTGGATGATGTTGGAAAAAAAAAAAAGAACCAAATACATATACATCAGATGGGACTTTAATTAAAAGTGTACTTCAGGGGTGCCTGGGTGGCTCAGTGGGTTAAGGCCTCTGCTTTCGGCTAGGGTCATGATCCCAGAGTCCTGGGATCGAGCCCCACATCAGGCTCTCTGCACTGCAGGGAGCCTGATTCCTCCTCTCTCTCTGCCTGTCTCTCTGCCTGCTTGTGATCTCTGTCAAATAAATGAATAAAAAATCTTAAAAAAAAAAAAAAAGAGTACTTCAATCTGGAAATGTTCACTATCTCCCACTGTTTTATTAATTGTGGCAATGACCACATGTGCTGCTTAAGACGCTTGACAAGAGAGGCTCTGCTTTCTAAATAACTTCACGTACCTAAACCTTAGCTTCAGAATACAAAATTCACTCATTCAAGTTTTCAGATATTTATGTAAAGGGGAAAATCTCTGACTTCTCCTAAAAAGAAAGATTACCACACAAGCTCACTGTACAAGAGAAGAAAATGTGCAATAACTTCACCAAAACGAGTGGAAAACAAATTTAAACTCTTAACAATCTGCAGTTCAGCCTATTCAAGAAAAGCAGAGTTTTGGTGTTACCTCACACAGGGGGCTCGTGCGGATACCTTAAGCCTCCTTTCGCGGGCTCTGATTACCACGAGAACTCAGAGAACGGGAGAATGGGGGAGTGAAAGACAAGGGAAAAGCTAAAGAACTAAACATCTTGGATGAACCCTAACGAAAGGGGCGTAAGTGATGTACCATCCATCTGACCAATACTCTTAGCAAGAACACAGCCATTCAGTAAACACTACATAAAACCAAGACGAAAAATGACTGAAGTTATCTTACCAACACTAAAAGAAGAACAAAGCATCTGAACACCTGGTCTAGGCTTTTCCGTGAACTTCAGGGGACGTGGACTTTAAAAGAAATTGTTTTAAAACTCATTAGTTCAACACATTAACAGGGTTCATAATGCCGGCTTTAATCTAGCATGGTTAAACGGTATAACCTTATTACACAGTAGCTCACAAGCATCTCTGCATATGCTGTTACCATCCCGGTGTGCACCAGAGCCCGAGCCCACAGCAAGGGCTTGACCCACCGACCCCATCTTACGACTGAGGGGACGAAAACTCCCACTGCAAGCGAACCCACGGTGCAGGCTGTGGGGCAGGGTACACAGCCACCAAAAACAGCGTTGCTCAGCAGAAACAATGCGAGCCACACATGTAACTTTAAATTTTTATAGTAACCACATTAAATGTAAAAAGATAAAATCAGTTTTATTTCATTTAACCTAATATATCCAAAATATCGTATCAATATGAATAAAACATTAATGAGAACTTCAGATCCTTTTCATTCTCTATCTTGGAAATCTTCCAGAATATGCTAGATACATACTATACCTTGATGTGAATACTTTTCATCAAAGATAATTTATCTGTATTTAGGTTTCCTAAAACTCACAGTTGAAAAACTAAATTCACATAGTCTATTTGACATGCACTGAAAGATTTTGTGATCCCTGAGCCAAGTATCAGTTTTTAAGCTGAAACTGATAATTAAGTTCTTCAAATGCACCAGCCACATCTGAAATGCTCGACAGTCCCATGTGGCTGGTGGCTACTGTCTGGGACCGCACAGGTCTACCACCCGTCTTCTGATTCTTAAGTAATCCTGCCTAAATTTCTGAGTATGCATCTAATTATACATCTCTAACGTTTTTCAGAACATTTCCCATACGTACAATCTCACTTTTTTCTCCCCGCGAGATGTGTCCACTAACAAGAGCTGTGCTTCTTTCCCACACCTCAACAGTGCATTGCAGGGGTGCCTGGGTGGCTCAGTGGTTAGGCATCAACTCCTGATTTCAGCTCAGGCCATGACGTCAGCATCATGAGATCATGTCCCACACTCGTCCGCACTCGGTGTGCAGTCTGCTTGAGATTCTCTGCCCCTCTCTCCCTCTGCCCCTCCCCCTAAGCACACACTCTCTAAAATAAATAAATCCTTATAAATAAACAAATAATACACTGTAAAGTCAACATGGCACTAATGCTGTATATAATAAAAAAGTGAAAAGGCAAACACAATACAGAACTTCCCTTTATAATCAGACTTCATCTCATTAAGACTAAATTAAACATTAAAGAAAGAAAACTTGGGACGCCTGAGTGGCTCAGTGGGTTAAGCCGCTGCCTTCGGCTCGGGTCATGATCCCAGGGTCCTGGGATCGAGTCCCACATCGGGCTCTCTGCTCGGCAGGGAGCCTGCTTCTCCCCTCCCCTCTCTGTCTGCCTCTCTGCCTACTTGTGTGATCTGTCTGTCAAAAAAATAAATAAAATCTTTAAAAAAAAAAAAAGAAAGAAAGAAAACTTATCACACAATTACAGCCACTTACCTGAATTTCAGAGATTCTAAGTCCCACTGCCAGAAACAAACTGTTCCATCAGCACCAGTAGAGACCATGTATCTCTGGGAGCCTTTGGCCATTGGGCTAAACTAAAATGCAACAATACGGACAATTCAGTTTCCTGAGCTTCTACTGAAGTCACAGTTCAATGCCTTTCCAAAGTTAACTTGAACTGACACACTTAAGTAAAACTTAAGAATTACAAAATAGAGGCAATAGTATAGTGAAAAATAAAAGGAAAAAAAGGTTTAACTCTAATTTATAAATGTAATGTGATCTCAATAAAAGACTACTTTCAAAACTAATAAACATAAACAAAAATAGCCAGAAAAACTTTTAACAGAGAGAAAGTGAAGACCCAGTCTTACCAATATGAAAGCGTTATCACAAAGCCTCAATAATTAAAATTCAGGGGCATGGTAGATACAGTGACAGAATGACTGATGGAAAAGTACACTCTGAAGTCCAAACTGGACCTTGACGTAAGAGCTAAGATGAAGGTGCCCTCTCAAATCAGTTGGGGAAACAATGGAGCACTGCCTAAATGATTTACCAATTGTGCAACAATCTGGAAGCTATTCTCTGGACTATACACCAGGATAAATTCCAAGGAGATCAACAACTCAAATATTTAAAAAAGAGAACTATAAATGTATTCTTTAAAAAAAACACAAGAATTATACTCTAACTTCAGCATTGAGCTAACATTTATGTTTAACAAACTTCAACTGTGTTACATAAACAAGCTAGACAACATAAGACCAATTTGGACCAGGAGATAACCAAGAGGGCTTAATGGACAAAGAGGAAAATACAAAGAAAACAAGAAAAACACACCAGGCAAAAGAATATGAACAAAAGTACCAAAGTGAGAGGGAATATGGTATGTGATAGCAACAGAAATATCTATGTGATTGAAGTGCTCATTTTTGCAAGTGGTGGAGGAATGGGTTAATGGGTAGAGAATCTGGACCGAATAAGATCAAGAAGTAACTGCAGTCCTCAAGTAAAACCCAAAAATGTGTCAGACAGCAGTCCATCACAGTTACTGAAAGGAAACAGATAAGAAAAACAACTAGGAATCAATCCAGTTAATCTAAGAACCTTAACTGGAAGGAAGTACTCCCGTCCTTTGCCCAGAATGGGGAGGAAAGCCAGGAAGAACTAAAGGAAGTGCTGACTCATGAGGCATTCAAGACAAAGGAGGTTGGCAAACGAAGACCAGGGCTGCCGTTAACAGAAAGAGGAGGAGCTGGGAAGAAAATCTTTAGATTATTTACATAATTTTTTACCATTACAACATCCCAGAGAGATACAGTGTATTATCTGATTTATGATTTTTCTCAGGATTACGCACTTCGTAAAGGAGGTAGGATCTGCACCTAATAATTTTTAATTTTTCAAAGAAGCTTCTTCCAAGTTCCTTCTCTTCACTACTGGAAACGAAGGGCTTTTTAAATGCTAAAAGTGATTGCCTCTATCAAAGCAGATGTGTTACAGAATATGGACTAAAACTGAGTTTTGGAGAATATCCCATTAAAAGTAGTAACCGAAGGTACTTAATAATCAATTATTTTTGTTAATTAAAATTTCACCGTAAAGTCTGTAAATCTGCATAGAGTACTTAAAGAATTCTAAACCTGGATTTCTGCGGAAAAGTAACTACTTTAAGTCACCTATGTTTTAATTAAATCCAGTTCTTAGATACACAAATGGTGTTGCTATTCTGCCCCTAGCTCAACACCATACTGTTTTCTCTGTAATACCTCTAAAGTATTTTTAAATACCGAATACGGAAAAAGTTGTAAGGTCTCTTTTGCTGAGGGGGCGAGAGAAGGGCTTTATGTGTTTATTTTCTTCTAAATGAACTTGATGGCATGCTAAACTCCATTAAAACAAAGCACCTGGGATTTCAAACATAAACACACTAACTTTATACCAAGACTTGGAAAGATATGCTCTCCTTACATCATTGAATCTTCTGATTCAGGAGTATACTAGACGTTTTGACTAATACAGATTATTCCCTATCCCCCCCCACCACAGACCCCCAAGGTTCTGTCATTATTTTTAAGACCTTTCTTCATATAGACTTTTCCCATTTCCTGATAAATGTGTTTGAAGGCTTTTGTTGCTACTGTGAATTATGTTCTTACTCCATTATATCTGCTAATTAGTTATTGATGGTTTATAGTGAAGTTTTGGTTTTAGGACATAGGTCCTGTATCTATCCAGTTTACTAAGATCTCAGCATTCTAGTAAGTTTTAATAGAATTCACCAGTGAGTCCTCTGAGCTTGGAGCTTTTTTTTTTTAATTTCTTTTTTTTTTTTTTAAGTGCCCAACAGGCATTTTTAACCTTTCAAGCCTCTCCTTTACTGTAAGTAGCAACATTCCTCAAATGCAATATCACTGACAGCCAGCCATGTTTCATTAATTAACCTCAAAGCTACTCATCAGGGCCATAATAATGTCTTTCTGAATATTAAAAGTTAAGAGTCTCACTTTTCCAAGATGGCTTAGGTAAATTCTGCATAAAGGAAAGAGTAAGAGGTATGCTCTCTCAAAGTCGTTGGTGGCTTCCTGATTCTGTACTATAATCTCACATGGCTACTTCCAAAGTCAAAATAGTTTTCTTGAAATCTATACATTTTGTGTAACTATTCAGTATAGAACATACGCCTGGGTGCATAGTAAGTTCTACTTTTACAACTTGTTTGGTGGCAAAATAAGGACTTTTTAATGTACGCTGATCCTCTGTTTTGCTATTAAAGAATGCACTATTCAAAGGTAGTTGGCTGCCCTATTAACAGCTAAATGCACATCTTCCCTGTGTCTTTCTTACATGTCCCTTCTAGACAAAGCTATGGATACAATATAAAACTCACCATTTTAGCTATTTTAAAATGTACAATTCACCAAGCACCTGGGTGGCTCAGTCCGTTAAGCATCTGACTCGATTTTGGCTCAGATCATGATCTCAGGATCCTGAGATCCAGCTCCAAGGTGGGCTCCAGAGTGGGCTCCCCGCTGAGCGTGGAGTCTGCTTAAGATTCTCTCTCTCCCTTTCCCTCCGCCCTCCCCCTTCTCATCCTTTTTCTCCTCCTGTCTAAACAAAATAAAAATAAATAAAACGTACAGTTCACAACAGCACTTGGTACACTCACATGCCGTGCAGCCTCTGCCACTACCTGGTCCCAGAGCTATTAGCTTAGAAGATAAATTGTAACCTGCCAAAGCACTTTCAACAGATTCTCGCGGTTTTTTAAAGCATACCATACATGTAATATGGCACCAACCCTGTCTCTTGCTATAAATGGAGAGAGGTGAACCATGTGTACCTGAATCATGACACTTCAGCCTTAAGAACCTCAGCATGAGTCTCCTAGGAGCAGTGACTTTCTACTCCATAACTACAAGCTTGTCAACACTCAAGAAACTTAGTATCAACGCTATTATGTAATATGATTCGTACTGAAATTTATCCTAATTTCTCAAATGTGTTTTATAGGCTTTCTTCACTCCTAAAGCCAAGACCCAAATGAAGGCTCACACACTGCATTATACTTGTACCACTTTCTTAGCTTCCTTATACAACACCTTTTGGGGCGGGGGGGGCTTTCTTGAACCTAAACTTCTGAAGGATATAGAAAAATTATTTCACGGACTTTTTTTTAATTTTTTTAAGATTTTATTTATTTATTTGACAGACAGAGATCACAAGTAGGCAGGCAGAGAGAGGAGGAGGCAGGCTCCCCGCTGAGCAGAGAGCCCGATGTGGGACTCGATCCCAGGACCTTGGAACCATGACCTGAGCCGAAGGCAGAGGCTTTAACCCACTGAGCCACCAGGAGCCTCTCACGGACTGTTTCTTACTTTGAATTTGTCTGACTGCTTCCTCATGAGATTCAGGTTAAACTTCTTCAACAGAAATACTACACAGGTAGATTAAGAAATTTAACTACACAGCTTTATAGTTAAAGGTCCATTCAGATTTTCTTCCTTTCTGAGGCAGTCTTGGTTAAGTGTTCTTCTGAATATTTACCCATTATATCTTAACTTTCAAATTTCCTATGTAGCCAATTAAAATACTCTCTTTTTTAGGGGCACCTGGCTGATTCAGTCAGAAGAGCAACTCTTGATCTCAGGGTCAGGAGTTTGAGCCCCACACTGGGGGTAGAGATTACATCAAAAAAACTTTCAAAATATCCTCTTTTTAATGTCTAAAGGGTCTATAGAAATGCCTCTTTTCAAAGCTGACAATGGTCATTTTTGACATTTTCTTCTCACTTGATCAATCTTACAGCAACATTTTTAGTCTTTCAAAGAACTTTTGGCTTTGCTGATCCTCTCTACTGTTACACTTACTTTTTCTATTACTTTCTGTACTTACCTTCCTAATGTCCTTACCCTCTATTGTTTCCTATTCTTTTTCTAACTTTCTGAGAAATACACTTGATCGCTTTTTCAGCTTTTTAAAATACATGTATTGAGGGCTGTAAATTTCCCTTTGGGCACAGCTTCCACTGTATATTAATAATTTTATGCCATGTAACAAATCACTCCAAAATGTAACTACCAAAAACAATATATATTCATACCCCAAGTCATTTAAGGGTCAAGAATTCAGGAGCAGCTTAAATGGTTCTGGCTCAGGCTCTCGTAAGATTGCAGATGTCAGCCTGGGCTTACCTGGGGGATGGAGCACCTGCTTCCAAAAGGCCTGACTCAACATGCCTATGGCGAGAAACTTCAGTTAATTGCCATGAATGAAATGAAAACAGTCCATAGGGCTGAGTGTCCTATCAACATGACAGATGGTTTCCATCAAGATACTAAGACAGATCAACCCTACCAACAAGGGAATTATCAAGGGGCATGAGTCCAGAAGGCAAGAATCATTGAATACCATCTTGGTGGCTGCCTATGAAACTCTATATCCCACAATATGTAATATCTAATATTTTCATTATTAATCAGTTCAAGTATTCTCAAATTTTTATCGATCTTTCCTTTAATTAAATGGGTTATTTAAAAGTGTACTGTTTGAGGGTTATTCTCCTATTAATTATGGCTGCTAGTAATTTCTGGTTTAACTGCACTACTGTCAGAGAATATATACTTGGAATTATTCAGTATTTTCAAATTTGTTGAGAACTTGCTTTAAGGGTCAGAATGTGGATAGTATTTATGTAATAAACACCCCACCTATGACTACAAAGAAACGATGCAGGTATTATACGCCATGTTTCAATCTGACATCCAGGTCAAGGTCATCATTTATGTTGTTCAAATCGAGATTTCTTAATAGCATAGGCTCTTCTTTCAACTATGGAGATAAAGGTATTATTCTCCCACTATGACTATGGAGGTCCATTTTTCCCCATAAATTCTATTTTTGCTTTACGTATTTTGGCACCACATTCCTGAGTTTAGAACTCTTCTGTCTCATGAATCTTTTAATCATTATAAATTGTCCCTTTGCCTCTAAAAATGTTAACTGCCTTAAAGCCCTATTAGCTAATATTAGCATGGTACACCAGTCTTCTTATGGTTAATATTTGCTAAAGTCTTCCATCCTTTACTTCCAGCCTCCCTATAGCCTTATTGCAAAGACGGGGTTTTGTTTCTTAGTCCCGTGTGAAATCTTTATCTCTCACTAGAACCACCTAATGCACTCACAAATAAAAATAAAGTGTTCACGAACATACTATTATCTAACTGCAGCCTGGCAGCATCCTAGGACTTCCCATATTTCTTTCGCTCTCCTTTCTTCCTCTTCTTTTTAAATTATTCCGTATTTCGCCCTCTACTAACTTGGTGTTATACATTCTTTTACAGTTCTTTTAGTTGTTATTCTGGAGATTACAGAAATCCGTTTTCATCTTACTAAAGTCTACTTCACTTATCAAACAATGCAAAGATGTTAAGAATACTAAAGTTACCTCCTCCTGATATACAAGCTTTTACTACTATTATTTTTTAGTTTGATTCTATGTAATAACGTTTAAGCCCATAAGCTAATATACTTGTATGTGATCAATGCTTTTTTCCATTTGTCCACACGCTTTTTTTCCCCCCTTTAACTCTTCATTCCTTCTTGAATCTCCAAGCCTGGGATCACATTTCCCCCTCAGCCTAAAGAATCTATTTATAACTCCCCCATAAGGCTGTTTCCTTGCTAGGAAATGGTCTGAAAATGTGTTTAAAGCACTTCAATATCTTTGACAGGTTCAGAATTCTTGACGGTCAGTCATTTTCTATTAGCACTTTATTTATTTATTTAAATAAACCCAAATGTAAGATTATTTTTCTTTTTGTGTGTGTATTTAGCCCAACACAGGGCCCGAACACATGACCCTGAGATCAAGTCACATCCTCTACCAACTGAGCAGCCCGGGGGTCCTCATTAGCCCTTCAGAAGGAATATTTGTCTCCCGACTGCCACTGTCCTACTGAGAAGCTAAGCATCAGTCTTATTGCTTCTTTATTTTCCTTCTTTCTCTGTAGGGTGATGTTCAAGAGCTGTAGTCTTCTGTATTCATCTTCTTTATTGTGCTTAGGGTCCTTCACATACAGTTCTGCTTCATTCTCTCTTGCTCAGGAAACCTACTGACACGCGTGGCATACATGCACGTACAGACACGTGGTATCTTTTTAGCAGAGCCTCAGAGTCCAACTTCTTCCCGCTGTGCTTCGATCCATTTATTTTCTTCCGACCTCACTTGCAGTTCATTAAATCTCCAATTTCTTCAGTACCGTCTAATCATCTAATCTACTATTAAAACCATCCACTCAATTCTGAAATTCAGCTTTATATTTCAACCCTAGAATTTCCCTTGTACTAACTTCCAGTTCTCTGCTGCAATTTTTTGTTCTAATTAGTCAAATTTACATGTAGATACTTTCAAGATCAAGATTTTTCAAGATTTTGACACATTCCAAGTGTGTCAAAAATTCCACTAAGCTTTATGGCCACCTTCTAAGGACCTGGCGAATGCCTTCCGACTCGTAGCTCCTTGCTTGCCTTATCCACCGTATCTTGACATCTTAATTTCTCATTATATGTACCTCTGCTATTTTTTCACCTGTCTAGCTTTCCAAGTTCTTTTTAAAAAGGAAAGCTAGTCAAACCACCTACACAGTGTCCTTCCTTCCTGCAGAATGCTCATCTGCTATTCTTTCAAGACAAAAGGTTCTATTTCTGGTTGTAATAATACTAACATTTTTGAGAATATAAATTCTATCAAATGACATTCTATAATGCTACCCTTGAGAAAGATATACACCAAAATGTTCACGATGACTGTTTCTAGATGGTAAGATCATAGAGGCTTGATTTCTCATTTGTTATTAATACTGTCTAATTTTTCTGCAAACAATTATTACACATTTTTTAATACAAATTGGAAAAAAGAAAAACACCTTTTACTATAGTGAAAATGGTTTCTATATGCCAGTAACAACAGGACAAAGAATAGAAAAAAAGATTAGTAACTAAAATTGTGTCCTTGTTTGACTCTGAACTTTGGTAACCATTAGCAAGTACAGATGAACCTTCTGATGTATAAAAACTTACTACTACCCAATCAGACTTTTCAGATATTTTCAGTTGGTGATAACTGAATGTGGGCCCCATTACCAAAGGAATGGGTTTCAGGAAGACCAGAGCTCCACTTTCACACTGAGGGATTCCATAATGGTTTGAGGACAGACACCAGCACAAAGCCACAAGTTTTCTCATTTGCTGCTATACTGGCCTGGAAATTTATATCAAATAACACAATGTCAACTGTGGAGCACACAGTGAAGATCTGAATAAATGTTCAAACTATGAAAACTTCTAGAGAATTCCTTGCCTTAAAATAAACAAGCATACCAAAAACCTTGCTTAAAGTTTCAAAATAAAACATTATCTCAATTATGTTTGTCTTCAATCAAAAATAAATCTGTTATCTCTATTCTTCAAGACAACTGACCGGAAGAGTTGAGAAAAGTGTCTCTTGTCACAGGATTCCACACATCTATTTAGGGACAACTTAACATATAGCCTGGGTGCACTCATACCTGAAAGTGGAATCACTCCCACAGTTTTATCCAAAATCAAATCGGAGGCACCAGTGTGCCTTAAAAGCCTTTCAGATCAGTATCTTCCTAACAAAACATTAATTTTCAAAAAACTGACTGAATAGCACCATTTTCAGTTCTGAACGAACTAATGGCTCTAAGACGGTATCATTACGGGCTGCTACAAAGAGACTACCAGACAGGTCATGCCTATAAGAGCGTACACCTCAAGGTGATCAAACCCTTAGATCAATGATCCTGAAAGTGCAGTCCCTCAAGGAGAAAAAACAGCACCAGCAGCACCTGGGAACTTATAAATGCATATTCTCAGGCCCCACCTCCGACACTTTCGATCAGAATCTTTGGTGGTGGGGCCTAGCAATCTGTGTTTTAAACAAGGCCTCCAAGAGATTCACATGCACATTCAGCAGAACTACTGCTCTGGATCCAAGAACCAAGTAACGGGAAATACACAGGAACATGTGGATCCACTCTGCAAGGATGCCAATGGTAACACCCAAACTGAAGGAACTCCACGCACAAACAAGCCAACTCTTTCAACAAAAAAGCTGTTAGGGGATCTTTATAAATTGGGCAAGGGAATGCAATTTGTTTTAACCTTCTTTTAACTGGCAATAACCAATTTTAAGATATAAATTTTGTCTGCTTCCTTCCTCAAACAAATTAAATACTGCTACTGATGAGACAATTGGAAATTTGAACATGAAAAAAAGTAAGTATGATGATAATGTTTTGGTTGTGTTAAATTTTTAAAAAGAAATCTTTATCTTTTAGAAAGACACACTGAAATATTTACAGAAGAAATGATATAAAATCTAGGATTTGCTTTAGAAACAAAGTGAAGTGGATGGAGCAAAACAACTGGTTATGGGTTAATGGGCACCTAGGGGTTCATTATACTATTGTACTTCGTGTTTGTGTAAAGTTATCCTCCACAATAAAGTGAAAAGATTTTTTAAATATACTTCAGCGAACTTAATCAACTTAGAAAAGTCCACATGTTTTAAAGTAGAAAAATCATGAACCTATCCTGCTTCTAACGGACACTCCCCCAGCTCAACTATAAGCCTAATTAGGAAACAGTTAAGTTATCCATCAGGCCTTCATGTAAAGCCCTCACTGCCCTGGACAACATTACTTTACCCTTCCAAGATCCATGGAGGTATGATTAATTACATTTTCTCTTGATTACTAAAGCAGACCACATAATTACTACTTCTCATCTCTAAGGAGGGAGTTTTAAACAAAAAGATCATACACAAATGTGCACACTAAAGCTAGTTTACCTGTAAAGATGTGATTGACCCTGTGTGTCCTTGGAGCACAGCAACTGGGGCACAAGTTCTCAAGCACCACACTCTAATTATCTTATCACAGCTCCCTGCAGCAATCATTGTATTCTCATAGTTTACTGCCATATCTGAAATTTCTGCAGAATGACCTCTTAATGTGGATAACAGGCGGCCATTGTGTGTTGACCAAATCTTCACCAAACAATCATCTGAACCCTGAGAAGAAATACACCCAAAGACAAATATTAAAACAGCAACTCTTTTCTAGCATTTTTTTTTCATGTTTACAGCAGCTTTATTCACAAATGCTAGTACTTAGAAGTAACCAAGATGTTCTAGCATTTTTAAAAATACCATTTCCGGGTCACTCAAATTAAGTATAACTGTTCTCTTTCCAACTATATGATACTCTGTAAATTATGACTCTTACAGTCAGAACACTTACAGAACAATAGTTTTTTTTTTTTCTTCAAATCAAGTAACATCTACATAAAGATACTATGGAAAAAAAAAGATACCATGAAGTTATCATTTCTGTGGATCAGACCACATTACAAATACTAATTTCCCAAAATTCCCCGCCAAGTAATGAGTTCAACTAAAAATTCACTGCTCACCTATTTCAATTAACAATAGTTAAATGTCAGTTTAGCTCACATCAAGCTAAATAATTTGATACGCATCAGGACAGACCTACAGTTCATGAGCTAAGTGAGTGGCAATCTCAAAAACAACTAAAAAATAGCAGTACTAGCATCCTCATTTTAAATAACCCAACAACACGTCTCAAACTTGTAGCACCAGCCAGCATCCACCTAACTCAGCAAATTTTTTAGTATCTACTCTGAATCTCACAATTGAAAAAGGGAACTTAAACCTCTGACCCATTGTAATCGTCCCTTAAAATATTAAAATGTTAGATTATAAATTTTTATGTTCAGTTTCATAATAATAATAAAATAATCTTTCACTGTTCAAGTAATCAGTTCCCTGGATCAATGAGTAATCAATACGAATATGAATCACCTGCAGAGATTTGGACTTTTATGGAAGCTTTTTTGGTCTGTTTTGGTTACTGACTGGACATACTGGAAACTACCCTCAGCAGTAGGTCTAGAAGGGGCTGGAAGGGAAGTACTAGGCATGCATATTTTTAAGATCCTTGATGATCATGCCCATGAAACACTCTCAAAGTCAATGTCTCACAAACACTACACAAGGCCTGGCTATCTGCATCTGAATCACTTGAGATACTTAATAAAAATGCACATTCATGGGCCCCACACCAGATCAATGGAGTCAAAATCCCTGAGAATGGGAACCACAGGATCTACATGTTTTACAAGATCTCCTCCATGATTCTAATGCACACAGTGCTCTAGATGATACCAAATTGAGTTTAAAATGTCAACTCACGGTAAAGATTCTATGTCCTGTCCTATCAAATGCTACACAGTAAACAGCAGACAGATGTCCGAGAATCCTTCTGTGCATTTTTATATGCTGATACATAGTTCCTGGAAATGCTGTGCTAAAAGTGGAACACCCTGTGAGTTGTTTTCCTCGATGTATCTCCACTAGGAAATAAAAACAATGAAAATGGTTAAGGAAGACCCAATATGTAAAAAACGAAGAAAAACTCCATAACAATTTCTAGAGGGTCACAGAATCTACGTTCATGATATGCTAAGGACACAAGTTTCTCCCCAACTCTGTTCTACTATAATCACCATTATGAGCCTCTCGTTAACACAAGATTATCTCTCATTAATTTTTATTACATTTAGTAGTAACTTTAAAAAACAGTAAGTCTGGAATTGGTACTTATTACTACTGAAACACCGCCACCAGTATTTCCCTTTAAATTTTAATATAGCCATTACAAAGTTGGTCAAGAAATTAAAAACATGGTTTCGTTCATCTGCCAAGCCGCACTCACTCACCAAGACTGGGTGGAGAACCATAATTCACAGGCATTTCTGGAGGTCTTCCTCTGTGAAGAGCAGCAAAGGCAGAGCCCTTCCAAACTGTGTGCCTGCAGTCTTTAAAACGAATTTTAGATACACATAAAATCTTGAAAGTTAACCCCAAGAAAGATTTTATAGAATACTTACGTATATTGTAACAAACTGTTTATTCAAAGTTTTACCAACTAATAAACTTTAACAGAAAAGCCCTAGAGGTTTATTAGACTATTTCTGAAGGGGAAAAAGACATCTCAGATACAACAACAGCTAACATGAGTACAGCACTTTACAGTGTACAAAGTGCTTTCCACGTACATCATCTCATTGAATCCTCACAACAACCCTGTGAGGTAGGTGTGATCGCCAACGCACAAGTGAGGTAACTGAGGCTCAAAGGTTCTGGGACCTTTCAAGAGACCCACTGCCAATGACCAAGTCCACATGGATCATAAAACCAAATCTTTTGACTCCCAAGTCCTAGTCAATGCCGAGGAAGTTTTTATTTATCACTGCAGAATTACACCACACAATATGAATGGTAAGAGATCTTAATCACAACGGATCCAGCTTTCCCAAAATGGAAATTTTTGTAAGAAAAATTTTATTTGACTTATACGAAAATCCTTAAAATGTTAATGGAGTTTTAAAATTAATTTTGGCCAATATTACCATGACTTTAATCTCCTCAGGAAATACTGACAAAATTAGATGGCTTTCCTCTTGTTTTAGGATCGCGGATAAGCCTTTACGCAAGAGCACATACATAGGATCTGTGAGTGTGAACACTAATTCTCGAGTCCCGTCCCTCTTTGAACTATCAACAAATACACTAAGAAGAAACATCTGCCCCCTCTATAGGAGATAGCAGCAGAACACAGGTTATGCTGTGCCAGGAATTAGCTTCTTCACAAATGAAAGAGGAAGGGAAGGAAGGCATCATATAAACCTCTACTGAGCCTCGGGTGCCCCAACCTAACACGCATATTACTTTTTACATGAACGGATTCATTACCACTATCATGACCAAAGAGCAGTTACAAGGCATCCTCTCTTGACACCAGTACAAAACAGAGAAATATGGGCCCCTACCCTAGGGCAGCTGGCTCAAGTCTCTTCTAAGGTCTGCCAGTTCTAAAGCAGTGCTCATCACAAAACGACACGGAGCTTGACACAAGTAAAGAAAACAGAGGAAAACAGGCCACTCAGGCAACTACTACATAACAACCTAAAATAGAATAATTACAAGGTGAATAGGGACACAGAGAAGGGAGGATAAGAACAGTTTCCTGACCCAAGCCACAGTGTGGCAGGGCCACAGAGCACTAATAACTAAAGCTGACAAACCAGTCTGGCATGGAACCAAGAAGGAGGGTTGTTCTTTCTCAGTCAAGCTCTAGATGCTGCTGGTGCACCTAGGAGGCAGCACCGGATCAGCAACGGATCTTAAAGAAAATCACGGGTACACTCAGGATCAGAAGAGCCAACATTCTTGCCCATTAGCAGTTAAGCCACGTCGTATACATAGATCATATCACATACATATACTTAGTCTAAGTGATTTATACCAAGCTAACAGAAAAAAGAACAGCAATTCCAAACATTTTGCTACCACATAACTTTGCAAAAAAATTAAAATCGATGAAAAAGAACCATGCAATTGTACATTTTTGGTGCTTGTTTCAAACTGCTACCAATTTAGAAAATCACTTCCCCTTATTACAAAGGGCTTTCAGAATCTAAATACCAAATAAAATACTGCTAGCATTTAAAGAGTTTATTAGACACATACAATTACATTCAATGAAGTTATAAGTGAGCTACAAAATGGAAAATTAAGAACTCACATCGATAAAACCTCAAACACATCTCAGAATAAATTCAAGCTTTTTCACTTAACATCTAAACCTTAATCATTTTTTTAAATGCAGAAGGACCCATTAAACACTTATGTAGTAAAATTCAATATCTATGCTAAATGCAGAGAATTTATAGTCCACAGCATGGTTTATAGTTACATATCGCCTTTCTTCCACAATGCTTACATTACTTCACAATTATAAGTATTATTAAGCTACAAAGCAGAACACTTCTTCAAATTAAGGTACCTTTTGCTGTACGTAGCAAAGACTGCCTTCCTGCACCAAGTAAAGAAGTGACTCTTGAAATACTGGGTGGAATTTCTTTATCCAACATGGGACCAATGCGTTGGCAGATTTGCAACAGATGATCAGGAGCCACATGTTTATTGGACAAGACCTAAGTTGGAGAACAAGTTTTAAAAACACTATTTACAATATTATTCAATAAATATTAAACATTTAGGGATAAGTCTGACAAAACATGAGAAAAACATGTACAATGAAGACTACAAATCACTGATGAAAGAAATTACAGAAAATCTAAATGAACAGCCAGCTGGGACACCTGGGTGGTCCAGTCACTGGGAATCTGCCTTCAGCTCAGGTCATGATCCCGGGGTCCTGGAATTGAGCCCCACATTGGGGCTCTCTCCTCAGCAGGAAGCCTCCCCACTACCGCCCTTGTGTTCCCTGTCTCTCTGTCAAATACATAAATAAAATCTTCAAAAATAAATAAACATGGGGGCACCTGGGTGGCTCAGTGGGTTAAGCCTCTGCCTTTGGCTCAGGTCACGATCTCAGGGTCCCGGGATGGAGCCCCCATCGGGCTCTCTGCTCAGCAGGGAGCCCGCTTCCCCCTCTCTCTCTGCCTGCCTCTCTGCCTACTTGTGATCTCTCTCTCTGTCAAATAAATAAATAAAACCTTTTAAAATAAATAAATAACAAACATCAAACTGATCTATAGGTTGAAACCATCCCAATCAAAATCCAAGCAGGCTTTTTTGCAGAAATTGACAATTTTACTCCAAATTCATATTCAAATACAAGTGGCCTACAAAAGCCAAAGCAGTTTTTAAAAAACAAAATTGATGTATGAAAATAATACCAACGTTCAGGAATCATTATGGAAGGACAACTGATTTTTAACAAAAGCACAAAGGACAAAAGATAATCTTTTCAACAAACACCTGGAACAACTGGATATCCATGTGCCAAAAAAAAATTTTTTTAATTAGCTTTGATCCATACCTCACACCGTAAACAAAAATTATCTCAAGACAGATCACATATCTAAATGCATAATCTAAAACTGCAAAACTTATCACAGAAATCACTAGAGAAAATCTTTAAGACTTGGCGTTAGACAAAGATCTCTAAAGACAACAAAAATACAATCCACACAAAAACCAACAGATAGACTTCATCAAAACTAACAGCTTCTGGTTTTTCAAAAGGCGCTGTTCAAAGCATGAAAAGAGAACCCACAGACTGAAAAAAAGTGTCTACAAAGCAAATCTCTGCTAAAGTACTTGTATCTAGAATATAAAAAACTCTCAAAACTCAATTATTAAAAAAAAACAATTTTTAAAAACAGGCAAAGATTTGAACAGACATGTGTCTCTCTCTCTCTCTCTCTCTCTCTCTCTCTCTCACACACACACACACACACACACACACACAATGGAATACTACTCAGCCATCAAAAATAACAAAATCTTGCCATTTGCACTGACATGGATGGAACTATAGGGTATTATGCCAAGTGAAATAAGTCAGAGAAAGACAAATACCATTTGATTTCACTCATATGTAAAATTTAAGAAACAAAACAGATGAACACAGGGGATGAGAAGGAAAAATAAAATTAAGTCCAAAACAGAGAGAGAGGCAAACCAGAAGAGATGCTAAACTCTAGGAAGTAAACAGGGTTGCTGGAGGGGTAGTGGATGGGTGGAGCGGGTAACTGGGTGATGAGCATTAAGGAGGGCATGTGGCAGAATGAGCACTGGATGTTGTATGCAACTGATGAATCACTGAACTCTACCTCTGAAACTAATGATACACTACAGGTTAATTATATTGAATTTAAATTTTAAAAAATTTTTAAATGAACCGTTAATAACACACATGGAGATAGATGAAGTCTCAAAATAATCATGCTGAAAGACCCAGAAAAAGAGCACACCCTGTATGATTTTATTTAACATAAAACTCTAGAAAATGCACATTAATATATTATGACAGAAAGCAGAGCTCCCTGGGAACAGGGAGAAAAGAAAAGCAGGAGGGATTACAGAGGGGAAGAAGAAATTCTGGGGTGTGAGAGAAATGTTCACTATTTTCATTGTGATGGGTTCGTCAGTATTAACACAAATCCAAATTCATCAACCTGAACCTTTAATATGCATGCAGTTTACTTTAGGTCATATATATTGCAAAAAATTAAAAACACAAAAGGTACTGTGTAAGTTTAACTTCTAAAGATGCCTAATGTTACCTTATTTGAATGTATATCACAAATTTTAATGCTGTGTTAAGGTTTCTCAATCATGAGATGAGGTCTCTCAATGGTGACGTTACCCACATTTGAGGAAAGACAAAAATCATCCCTGCACAGGACTGTCTGTGCACATGCAGGGCACACAGCGCCCCCAGCTCCCTTCCTCATTGCCAACAGTATTCCCCATGCCACTCTGACACACCAACAGTGTCCCATACACTTTTTCAAGCTCCCTGAGAAACCCTGCTCCAAAAACAATTTGAAACATAGTTCAGGATCTCACTTTTGATTCTTATACATTAATTCAAATATAAAATAAGCCTGGATTCAATATAAAGTCGCTGTGGGGTACCCGGGTGGCTCAGTCAGTTGAGTGTCCGACTGTTGATTTCAGCTCAGGTCATGGTCTTAGGGTTTTGAGCTCGAGCCCCACACAGGACTCTATGCTCAGCACGGAGTCGGCTTGAGATTCTCTCCCTCTCTCTGACCCTTCCGCTTCCCCCACTCTCTTTCTCTCAAAGAAATATTTAAAACTTTTGTTTGTAAGCCCTAGTGACAGAAGAGGCAAAATAAAGTATCTTCAACTGTTGTTTCCTACGCTGACAGATTACCCCCCAGCAAAACTCCAAAAGGTCTATCAAAGTTCAGATAGACATCGAAGTGTTCCTTAATACTAATTAGCACTCTGTGCTTCAAAGTATGGCATGTGAAAGCCCAAAAGCTGTTGTAGATAATGAGCTCATCACAGGAGGGAAGAGACAGGAGGAACTAGAAGGCAATTACAACAGGGCCAAAAAAATTACAGATCTAAGAATTCGTCCGTGATGCAAATTCGCTGAAGGAACTTGCACTGAGCAACCTAAAGGACGTATCTAAAAAGCTTAAGAAAGACAAAAGGACTTTGGGCAATGGCAACATGGCTTCTGTAAGGCAGAAAATCACTCCACCAGTTGTAAGATTTCTACTATCCAGGTGAGACAGGTAAGATATACTTGGCGGGGCGCCTGGGTGGCTCAGTGGGTTAAGCCTCTGCCTTTGGCTCAGGTCATGATCTCAGGGTCCTGGGATCGAGCCCCGCATGGGGCTCTCTGCTCGGCGGGGAGCCTGCTTCCGCTCTCTCTCTCTGCCTACTTGTGATCTCTGTCTCTCAAATAAATAAATAAAATCTTTAAAAAAAAAAAAAAAGATATACTTGGCTTTAAGTTTTGGGGTTACACAACCAAGCCTGTGTCCTGAGGGGAGATTTACACTTGAAGACAAGCTATAATAGACAAGGCTAAAAACAAATTCTCTAATAGAAAATTTTAAACAGAGTGCTTCCAAGTGCTAGACATCGTCTTATTTTATGTTTTAAAAGATCAAGAAGGGGAACTTTCTAGATCATACTTGCCGCCTGAGTTGAAGCAGCAATAAAATGGTTCATTAAAGTAATAGGAGGCTTCAACATAGGCATGTGTACTTAGACAAAGTCCGGGTGTTGTAGGAACATGGATTCCATGCAACGGCTCTAATCCCATAAAGAAAATTAGATTCACTGCATTTCTGAGGTTTCCAGCATAATCATCAAAGATGGAGGGGGAGGAGGTTTGGTAACCTATTTTTGTATAAAACAAGGTATTTCTGGAAAGTATGCTGGTTCTAGTCCTAATACAAACAACAAAAATGAACAGAAAATAGTTGTGAGTGTGAGCCTCACACTGGGTCTAGAGACTGCCTAAAAAGAAAATCTCAAAACACAAATACAAGGGGCATCTGGGCATCTCAGTTAAGCATTAACTGACTCCTGACTTCAGCTCAAGATCTCAGCCTGGTGAGATCCAGCCCCACGCTGGGCTCCACACTCAGCCTGAAGTCTGCTTGAGAATTTTTTCCCTCTCCCTCTGCCCCTCCCCCTGCTTGTGTGCACATGCACTCTCACTTTCAAATTATGTTTTTAAAATAGAAAATGGTTCTTGATTATTATTAAAACTCAGTATCATAATGACCAACGCTAAATAATGTTCCATCGGTATTTTCAAGTCCTCCACAGGCTGGTAATAGTCTCTACCAGAGACTTCAATGAGTAAGGCAGTTTTACAACGTTCTCAGAGCTAAGTTCCTTCCAACATCAAGTATTTCTTGTAGCCACAGGCAGTCTCATCTTATTTTTGTAGCCAGTCAGTCTCAAAGAGTTCATAAGCCATAATCCTAGGATCACTGTGTTACTGTCACTATCACCAAATAAAACTGTGAGCACGAGCCTCTTCAAGCCCAGGGCAGCAGCTATGAAGTGGAAGCAGAGTCTAGATAACGAGTCGAATGGGAAAGTTATGTGAGAAAGTAGCTTTTTCTGTTAAGTTTGGGATACTATAATCAGGTCTAGAATGAATGTTTGGTATCTTTAATATGTACCTAAGAATGAATGTTTAGTATCTAACCTTTAGCTTTCCCTCAATTAAACTACAGCTAGAAACCTCACAAGGGAAAACACAAGTGAACCACCACGTCACATCACAAGTCCTATATAACGGGCACACAGTACCACAATGAAACAAGACGTGACAACACAGTCTTTGATACAGAATAAAAAGATGGATGCCTTCCATAAGTAATTCTCCTCAGCCTCTGATGCCATGGGAGTACTTGGCCTCTTTTCTAAGCTTTTAAAGAAATGCAAGTTTACCAGTCAATGGCAAGATAAATATTGCTATAGATGTAAGAGGGGAAAAGAGCTTAACCTTTAGTTTATACAAAAGGACATAGGTAGAGAAATGGTCTAGTGTTGGCACAAAGATCCTTCACTCAAGAACACTGATTTCAATTCAGGAAAGACACCTAGTTTTAGCTTCCCGGAGGAGACCGGCTTTGCTCACCCTACAGCCACTATCTCCTTCACTTGGACGGGATGCTCCTTTTGTAACCAGGCCATGTGATGTATTCCTGCCCAAAGAAATGGAGAAGAAACTTTCTGGGGCAGGGGAATGTTCCTGAAAAATTCTCCTAATAAAAAAACCCTTCCCTTCCAGCATTTCTAGGATAGCAACCCCTGCCCCAGAAAGTCTCTTCTCCTAATTAAAGAACCCTTTCCTCCCATGATTTCTAGGATACGACAGCAACTCTAAGAGTTTGAGGAGAAAAAAGCCAAAACGTCAATGTGTCCAATCAAAAAGATAGAGACTAAGGCCTTAATGACACCATTAAATCATTGTATCAATTCCCCTACAGACTTGTAAGATCTTATTATAACTTTAATATTTAGGCCACTGCTTCTAAGCAAGTAAAGCATCCCATAAGCCTTCTATCATGTGCTACACAATCACACCAATCCTACCAGCGCAGCTCACCAACCTGAAAATCTGAGGCTAAGTCATCCACCAGCCATCTCATAAAGTGAGGCTTGCATGGAAAATGCTATTCATGCTTCAGCCAATACTAAACGAGGACATATCCTTAGTATTTCTGTGTAACCTATTAATATCATTTTCTTCTTCCCTTACTCAGCAAAACAGTGAGCCCTATCTCTAGCCTATAAAAGCTTTTCCAAATTACAAATTATTCATAAGAAAAACACCTAAGATTTCTGATATTCTTAATAGGGAGCTCTGACTGACCATCACAATAGCAAGTAAGATCATATGAAAGGAATAAAATACAATAATCAGGGGCTTTATCCATAAATCAGCTGACTTCTGAAAAGACACCACTAAACTTGAGATTATTCTGTCATAACATATGGAAATAATTGAATTTTCTAAGCAAAACCAAATTAAAATAAGCCTGTGTGAAGACTAATAAAGTCTGGGTTCTACATGGAACTTAATGAAGAGACAAATATGGCCTAGAGAGTCAACACTCTTTTTTTCTTATTTCACAAGATGTATTAAAGCAGAAGAGGAAGGACATTTCAAAATGTAGGAGTTTTAAACACACTATGGACGACAGAAGATATGAACTAGTGATGTGCCGGTCAAGGAACAATTTCAGCCACATGAAGAAAGGTAATAGTTTTAAATATTAGTGTCTTCTGGCCAGACTTAGTTTATCACTTCACCAAGAAGTCTGCCATATACCAAAAGACCAACAGAAATAAAACCCATTCATCTTAGCTATATCTTGAAACCAAATTCATGAAACTCAACACAAAACGAGCTTACAGAGTCAAATAAAAGCCTTGCACTTAATGCGATTCTAGGTTCGGCT
Source organism: Taxidea taxus jeffersonii (assembly GCA_003697995.1). NCBI lineage: Eukaryota > Metazoa > Chordata > Mammalia > Carnivora > Mustelidae > Taxidea > Taxidea taxus. Next base: position 23,591 of record ML103764.1, on the reverse strand, counting down.
GCAGAATCCTTCAGTGTAGGAAACAATTCTTAATACAGTTAAGGCTTCAGAATAAAAATATTAGTCCCCAAAGGAGTTACAAGCCAGAAAGGATCCAGAGCTGCACAACTACTGGCTCAAGTTATAGTTCAGAACCAATTCCTTCCTACCTGGCTGAAAGCAGAACATTGTGTATTTAAGGATCATCTTCTTTTTGAGCTAAAATCCTGAGCAAAGGGAATTTGATAAACCATTTTAATAAGAAATGTATTATATAATCCGATCACTAACATACTAAACAATGTTACAGGAATGGAGAAGAAAGTCTAGAGGAAAGTCAGCAAAGGGCACTTTGGTGGTTCGGACGGTTAAGCGGCTGCCTTCGGCTCAGGACATGATCCGAGGGTCCTGGGATTAAGCCCCACATCAGGCTCCGTGCTCAGCTGGGAGACTATTCTTCCCTCTCCCTCTGCTACTGCTCCCCTGCATGTGCGCACTGGGCTCATGTGATCTCTGTCAAATAAATAAATAAAACCTAAAAAAAAAAAAAAAGTCAGCAAGAACATACTACATAATGATGACCACAGTCCCTGTAGAGAAAGGACAGAAGACTCAAATGGTACTTGCAAACTGACAGTCTGGGGAAAGCTAGATTTATGCCTCACACCAACCATATGCTCAAATCAACTGAACATGAAGACATTACAAAGGAACTACAAATGGACTAGAAAAAATAACAACAGATACATAATACCACCTTTTATAATATTAATCTTTGAGTGCAGAAGTGCTTTAAGGACAATCCTAAAGACAAAATAAAGATTAACAGATGTAACCAAAGTAAAAACTCTTAAACCTCTGTTAAAAAAAAGAAAACCTACAACACATGGCTGACTAAAGGAACCTAGAGAGATGAAGAATTCTTACAAAATGGTAAGACAGAAGTAGAAAAGCAGGTTAACATATAAAAAGGCAATTCAGAAAAAATAAAATAAATAAATAAAAAGGCAATTCAGTAAAGATAAATTATCAACAGCAGCAGAACAAATTTCCTTTAAAAAAAGTCTTAAGCATGTTAACTGCTGGGTCACCATCCTTATGAAGGATTTTGTCTTTGTTTTTTCACTTCTACAATAGTTTAATTGCCAAATAGTTAGGAAGGATTATTGGTTTAAGAAAAAACCCCATGGGGCACCTGGGTGGCTCAGTGGGTTAAAGCCTCTGCCTTCGGCTCAGGTCATGATCCCAGGGTCCTGGGATTGAGCCCCGCATCGGGCTGTCTGCTCGGCAGGGAGCCTGCTTCCTCCTCTCTCTCTGCCTACTTGTAATCTGTCAGATAAATAAATAAAATCTTTAAAAAAAAAAAAAAAACCCTATGTCAGTACAGCTTTTATTCCATCTTTAAAATATCACAAATAAGGCTGAAGAATCATCTAGTATCTTGCTGTTTCTGTAGCTAGACAACTTAAATCTTATTCATCAGCCTGCTCAACTGTTCATTTTTCAGAAACACAGACACCATCCCAAAATGTTCTGATATCCTTGTTTTTACGGGTTGTTGCTTGCTCAATCACTTGCTGAATCAAACCAACTGAGTTTGATACAAGGTCAATGTCCTTTCCTTCAAGAATTAACTCATCTTCCTTGGCTTGAAATATAGAACAAGCAACACCTGGTCTTATCCAAACCCAGCAGATGGGTGTATTTTTCACTCAAGAAATTTCAGATTTCCACAAGAGAACCATTCTCTTGAATAACAATGCTGCCGGGGAAGGGAGCATACCCAGACGTCATCTTGTAAAGGCAGCCCAGTGTAATAATGCCCTTGATCACCTCGTGTACACAATTACAGACAGCACGGACAGGAGACAGTTCTGCTCTCTTTCCCACCGGTCGTCAACTCAGAGCCCTTTTTTCTTCCAAGGAGACTGAGTTCTATATTGATGTGACTGAAGTCTCTTCTCAGGGTTCCCCTGGGGCCCTTCATAGCAACACTGTGTCATTTAGAGTGATGTTGACACCTTCTGAAATGTCAACAGTCTGACTGCTGACAATGGTCTTCATTCTCGCAGTAGATGTGGCAGAGAGCTGTGCAGGTTTTAAGACTGATGGCAACCACTCTTCCTCTGATCCTCTCATGGCTTCACTTCCTTCTTCATCCTTCAAGCCATGTCACCCCAGGGACAAAAAGCTGTCCCTCCCCACCACCCTTCCCAATCCCTGTCACCTATGTGAATTTGTATCACAGTAACTTGCCTGCTACTTCTAGTTACCCCTAGGGTGTAAAGCCCCAGGAAACCAGGAGCTTTATCCATCTCATCCACACTGGTCTCCCTGGAACCTTGAATACAACAGGCTTTCCGTTACTGAATAAATGCATCATACACTTCTGAATGACTATCGCACAAAGTGGGCGTGCTGCTGGGTCTACCCCTTATGAATATTACCTCACTGAAGTTACTCATCCCTTCCAGTTTCACCTCAAACAATAATTCACAGTACAGACAAGGTAATAGGACTGCTAAAAGTAAATGAAATTATACAGGTTAAACCTCTTAACTTTTGAGCAGTACTTGGCAAAAAATGACTCAAACATTAGCTACTGAGGGGCGCCTAGCTGGCTCAGTCAGAAGAGCTTGGGACTCTAGGTCTCCCAGTCATGAGTTCGTGCCCCATCCTGGGTGCAGAGCTCATATCTATATATAAATAAATACACAAACTTAAAAAAAATTTTACTCAGGGCGCCTGTGTGGTTAAAGTTAGTTGGTTAAAGTTGGTTTAAGTTGGTTAAAGCCTCTGCCTTCGGCTCAGGTCATGATCCCAGGGTCCTGGGATCGAGCCCCACATAGGGCTCTCTGCTCATCGAGGAGCCTGCTTCTCCTCTCTCTCTCTCTGCCTACTTGTGATCTATGTTGTCAAATAAATAATAAAAAAACTTTAAAAAAAAAATTTACTCAACGGCTAAGTTTCTAGAAATTTATGACAAGTGACAATTATAGAAGATGTAAATAAATGCACAGACCTTACTTTGGTATTCACAGAATCACTAATAGAAAAAACCTAGAAAGCAACCAAATGTCCAACAAACAAAAGGTTAGATAAAATTCTCTAGAGAAATGGAAAGGAATTCTATACTATTTTGGGGGATGCTGGGATGGCTCAATAAGTAAAGCATCTGCCTGCCACTCAGGTCATGATCCCAGGCCCCAGAATGGAGTAACCCCACCCCCATCCGCCCTAGGGCCCGGCTCCCTGCTCAGTGAGAAAGGAGCCTGCTTCTCCCTCTCCTTCTGCCCCACACCACCTCTTGCTCTCATGTGCTCTCAAAAAATAATTAAAAAAAAAAAAAGATCCTAGTTTTGATAGCATATAGGCATGAAGAAAACTTCTTCTATTTTTTGCTTTTGCATTTTCTAAATATCCTCCAATAAAAATCAATTTTTATTTAATATTAGGACTCTTTTGGTCAGATTACAAAGAAAAGACTAATGAACAAATTACATCGATTTTCAGATAAACGCTTCCCCAATAAAGACCACTACCAAGATCCTCAAACATTTTACATATAAATATGGGCAAAATTTAATATCAGCAAAATGTAGGCTTTACATTGGGGCTCTACAAGGTCTTTCTCCAGCAAGTTTCTCAGTGTGGAATCAAGCCTGAAATATACGAATGGTAGTTTAACTAGCAGATACTTGAGTAAGAGGGTAGCAGACTCTTCCTGACCCTCAGGCAATGTGGTTAAAAGTACATGTTAGCTCCACCTAACTAGTTATGGGACCCTGGACAAGGTACTTTCTAGAACTTCAGATTCCACATTTGCAAAAAGAATAGGTAATACTGCACACTTACAGGGCGGTGTGGGGGGTGCTCAGCCAGTAAGCGGCTGCCTTCCGTTCAGGTCATGATCACAGGGTCCTGGGATCAAGCCCCACACTGGGCTCCTTGCTCAGCGGGAAGCCTGCTTCTCTCTCCCACTCCCCCTGCTAGTGTTCCCTCTCTTGCCCTTTGCTATGTCTCTCTGTCAAATAAATAAAAATCTTAAAAAAAAAAAAAAACTGCACACTTACAGTGTACAAGGTACACATCTAAGCCTTTTAAGGTTTTGACTAATTTAACTCTTCACTACCTTAATGATAATAGCTAACATGTACACGGTGATTTCTACCTAACACTATTCTAAGTACTTCACACAGACTAACTTCCTCTATCTCCAAACTACTCATCTGCATTTTACAGATGAGAAAATGCAGGCACGGGCATTAAATAACTTGCCCAGAAGCAAAGATCTAAGAAATGGCAAAGCTAAAAATAAGAACCCTGGCTGTCTAGTTCACAACTCTCTGGAATCGGCTCTACTGCATCCTAATAAAAATGCTAAGTAACAAGATAATCAAGGAGTGTCTGAAGAGGTTTAGAGCCAATGTGGCCCCTAGAAGTTTTTAAAGCCAAATACATGCAGACTGATTAAAATCAACAGAGAATTTCTTCTAAGAAGTTAATCTTCATCCAAATCTCATTCACCTACCCCATTACAGTAAAAGCAAAGTCAAAGTCTCCACCAAATCCTGAATACTGCACTCAGAATTCATCCTGCACTGCTATGGTTATTACCTAACTGTGATACAAAAGTT
>ML103764.1:1442-18575 GCA_003697995.1 Taxidea taxus jeffersonii | reverse complement strand
TATTATTCCCTAGTCAGCTTTCAGCTTTTGATGATGCCAGCTGCCTTGTTGGATAGACAAGTGGCAAGGAACTTAGGGCAGCCAACAGACAACTAGAACCGAGACTCCTCAGTCCCACAACCTGAGAACTAAATCTAGCCAAAAACTGGGTAAGACTGCAAACAGACCCTTCTAAGTCAAGTCTTCAGCTGAAACCTCAGAGCTGGCCAACACCTGGACGGCAACCTTGTTATCAGCTCAGCTGCCCCTGAACTTCTAGTTTACAGAAACTCTGGAATAATAATAAACCTGCACTGTTTTGAACCACTAAGTTTTGGGGTAACTGTCGTGCAGGAATAGATAACAACTATAACACATCACAGTAAAACTGCTGAACATCAAAAACAAAATGAGAATCTTAAAAAGCAGTCATAAGAAAAGCAGTATCTTGAAAGGAGAAACAGTAAGACTGCCTCTTTTTCAATATTAATGTACTGAAAGGGAAAAAAAAGAAAAAAGCACCAATCTGAATTTCACCTTTAAAACAACTTCTAAAAACAAAGACAAAACAAAAATGTTTCAAACCAAAAAAAAAAAAGATAAACAAGAAAAAGGAAAACCAAAGCCATTGCCAAAAAAACCTCATTAAAAGAAATAACGGAGTAGTTGCCCAGACTGAAGAAAAATAATCACAGATAAGATACATGGGAAGAGGGGCGCCTGGGTGGCTCAGTGGATTAAGCCTCTGCCTTCGGCTCAGGTCATGATCTCAGGTCCTGGGATCGAGCCCCGCATCGGGCTCTCTGCTCAGCGGGGAGCCTGCTTCCTCCTGCCTCTCTGCCTGCTTATGATCTCTCTCTCTCTCAAATAAATAAATAAAATATTAAAAAAAAAAAAAAGATACATGGGAAGATAGGAAGGAACTGAAAATACCAAAAAAGGTAGACAGTGTTAGTATTCACTTTATTTTCTTAAGATTTTATTTATTTATTTATTTGACAGAGAGAGACACAGTGAGAGAAGGAACACAAGCAGGGGGGAGTGGGAGAAGCAAGCCTCCCCCCCAAGCAGGGAGACCAATGTGGGGCTCAATCCCAGGACCCTTGGACTTTAACCTGAGCCAAAGGCAGACATTTAACAACTGAGCGACCCAGGTGCCCCAAGTATTCACTTTAAAACAACAGCAGTAACATTTGAAAAAATTTATGACATACGTGAAAGTAAAATATAATAGCCCAAAGGACAGAAGGGTAAGAATTAAGTTTTAATTTCATTTATTTGGGAAGTGGTAAAGTAACTAGTGTAAATGGTCAACACATATTGTAACTTCCAAGGTAACCACTAAAATAATAACAAAAAGACATAATACCTATAAAGAAAGAACAGTATAAAAATTAATCCAAAAAAGAAGAAAAATAAAAAGATGGGAACATATATAAAAGATACCTGGTAGACTTAACACAATTTTAAGTATTTATATTACTTAAAGACTCCAAGTAGGAGACTGAATAATAAAACTATATGCTGTTTACAGGAGACATACTTAGAAAATGAGAACATGGAAAAATATTTGCTTTAGGGGCGCCTGGGTGGCTCAGTAGGTTAAAGCCTCTCTCTGCCTCTGGCTCAGGTCATGATCCCAGGGTCCTGGAATGGAGCCCCACATTGGGCTCTCTGCCTGCCACTCTTGCCTACTTGTGATGTCTGTCAAATAAATAAATAAAATCTTAAAAAAATATATATTTGCCTTACTTCAAGTAAAAGGACAAAAAAAGAAGCACTATGCCATCAGTAACAGAGAGAAAACAGGACTGGCTGTACTAAGGGCAAGTCAGACTTTGAGGTGAGAAGTTATGAGAGAACATTTCCTAATTTTTAAAAAAAGGTCAAATCTGGAAAAGGCAAAACTATGGAAACATAAAAAGATCAGTGGCGGGGTGCCTGGGTGGCTCAGTGGGTTAAAGCTTCTGCCTTTGGCTTGGGTCATGATCCCAGGGTCGTGGGATCGAGCCCCGCATCAGGCTCTCTGCTCAGCCAGTAGCCTGCTTCCTCCTTTCTCTCTGCCTCTCTGCATACTTGTGATCTCTGTCTGTCAAATAAATAAATAAAATCTTTTAAAAAAAAAATCAGTGGCTAGGAGAGAGGGAAGGACAATCAGGCGAGCACAGGCGTTTCAGAGCGGTATCTGTATGATACTGCATTAGTGGGTATGTGTCATCTGTGTAAACCCACAAAACGCACACCAGCAAGAGTACGCACCGTAAATATAAGAGAACTCTAAAGTAAACCATGGACTCGGGTGGTTATGGTGGGTCAATACAGGTTCATCCACCGCAGCAGATGTTACCATTCTGGGGAATGCGGAAACTGAGGGAGGCTGTACACTTAAAGGGGACAGGGGGAGATGGGAAATCTCTATCATCTGCTCAATTTTACTATGAACCTGAAACTGAAAAGTTAATTTGCCAAATGGCAAAACTCTGCAAAGAATTAGACAATGTGAAAGGAAAAAAATTCACATGACGTTTGTCCCATGCAGATAACTGGCATGATTAGGAGAGCCTCTGGAAGCAAAGTAATTAATAACTATCCTCTTTCAAAGCAGAACAGCTGGGGCGCCGGGCAAGCTCCCGGCAGAGCATGCTCTTGATCGCAGGATACTGAATTCAAGCCCTATGCTTCGTGGAGAGCTTACATGATAAAATAGCACGGTCCACGCTAAGTGACTCAGAGGTAACAGTACCACTATCATTATTCAGCACCTAGCTAGAGGGTACCACTAGAGCTCCCCATCCCACAATGTGTTCTTCCATAAATGGGTAAATACCAGGTATCATTCATTCAGACCTAAGAGCCAACAGAGACCATATTTTGTTACCTCATTTAGACCCTACAAATATAAATGAAGCAAAGGGGAAGTCTATCTAATTAGGACTTTTCATCCTACTAACATTGTTACTTGTAAGTGCTGATTAGCACTGTGTGCCAGGCATTGTAAGCTGTTTTTTACCCATGTTTACAACAACGCTTTGACAAAATTACTATTATCTCTGGGGTGCCCGGGTGGCCCAGTTGGTTAAACATCTGCCTTCAGCTCAGGTCATGATCTCCTGGTCCTGGGATTAAGCCCAGTGTTGGGCTCCCGGGTCACTGGGGAATCTGCTTCTCCCTATCCCCCTGCTCATGTTCTATATCTCTACTGAAGAAATAAATAAAATCTGAAAAAAAAAATTACTATTATCTTTGTTACAAAGATCAAGAAACTCAAGTAGATGGGGTGCCTGGGTGGCTGAGTCGTTAAGCGTCTGCCTTTGGCTTGGGTCAGGATCCCAGGGTCCTGGGATCGAGCCCCACATCAGGCTCCCTGCTTGGCAGGAGGCCTGCTGCTCTCTCCCCCACTCCCCCCAGCTTGTGTTCCCTCTCTTGCTGTCTCTGTCAAATAAATAAATTAAAAAAAAAAAAAAAGAAAAAGAAAGAAACAAACTCAGGTAGAGACTAGAACATCTAAAAAGCAGCACAAGTCAGGATTACAGCCCAGACACCGGGCACAAAAAATCCAAGTTTCTAATTTCTATACCACTATATTGCTGAACTGTAACTTGTCATCACACTGCCGTGCTCATTAAGGGATCTCAAATTATCAATGAAATGCCTATAGAACAATGATCTCTATAGTCAACTACAAAGGAAATGCAGAATTCAGACAGAGATTAGCTTTGTCAGTATCCTACAATTAAAACAGTGGTGTCGGGTGCCTGGGTGGCTCAGTGGGTTAAGCCTCTGCCTTCGGATCAGGTCATGATCCCAGGGTCCTGGGATCGAGCCCCGAGTCAGGCTCTCTGCTTGGCAGGGAACCTGCTTCCCTTCCTCTCTCTCTGCCTGCCTCTCTGCCTACTTGTAATCTCCGTCTGTCAAATAAATAAATAAAATCTTTAAAAAAATAAAATAAAATAGTGGTGTCAGTTGCAATACAATTATGCAATACAAAGTTGTTTTTGCTTGAAATGGGTAAATAAGTAGCCTTGCTACAAAAAAGGCTCAACTCAACATTCAAGTAAAGTCTATCGCAGTGCACCCAAATTCTAAGTCTTGGTTTATAATCTACCGTGCCTGGATTCCTTAATCCAGTAGGCAGCTCACAACAATAATACTGCTCTCCCCCTTGGTTTGGGCAGTTAATTCATAACGGAGAGAGATGGACAAATAAGACACAAGAAATAGAAAAATGCATTGATACATTTGTGTAAATTAGTAATTCTGATATAGTCATAGGTTTTGTAATGACTAAACTATTTTTAATATTTGGTAGAATAAAAAGAGTAATTTATTATAATGAATTCAAAATATATTTAGAAGTGTTAACTTTTAGGGGTGCCTGGGTGGCTCAGCCATTAAGCCTCTGCCTTTGGCTCAGGTCATGATCCCAGGGTCCTGGGATCTGACCCCCACATCAGGCTCCCTGCTCAGCAGGAAGCCCGCTTCCCCCTCTCACACTTCCCCTGCTTGTGTTCCCTCTCTCAATGTGTCTCTCACTGTCAAATAAATAAATAAAATCTTTTTAAAAAAATGTTAGCGGGGCCTGGGTGGCTCAGTGGTTTAAGCCTCTGCCTTCAGCTCAGATCATGATCTCAGGGTCCTGGGATAGAGCCCTGAACTGGGCTCTCTGCTCAGCCAGGAACATGCTTCCCACCCCCCCACCCCTCCCTCCTCTGCCTGCCTCTCTGCCTGCTTGTGATCTGTCAGATAAATAATCTTTTTTAAAAAAATAGATAAAATAAAATGTTAACTTTTAGAAATATTACACTTAGATATGATCAAGTTTGCAATCTTGTGGTGGCTGAAATCATATATTTGTAGCACAGTATGAAATAAGGAAATTTAATTAAGACAATTAAGTGACGTTAAATATCTTAAGATTAAATTCTTATCACAGATAAGTTAACAAAAAAATATACTTGTTTCTAGAAATACTACTGAATCTATAAAATTTGTAACAATTTAAAGATTTAAGAAAAATAACTATTTACAACTCTAATAAACTTTGTATTTCTACATAAATAACTTTAAGTCTTCTCCTTAAAGGTCTACTAAACACGTAAAAGAAAAAGCATAATGACAATAAATTCTCAAACAATAGGCTCTATTGTAAAGATTTTCTGATTCATTTACTGGTTAAGGAAGACAGCGGCCTACAATGGCGTGTTACTCAATTACTAAGTCTATCCAATCGCGTTTGCCTCATTTAAACATGCTCCTCCTTTACAAATTAGGTCCTTCCTCACTCCTGTGCCCCATTCTACAGTTCCATTTTCTTCTTCCTCTTTAATGTCCACCACCTATAAATCATAAATACCCCAATTACATTTTACAAATTCACAGGTCCAACTGCTAATGCAGATAAGTAGTCTCAATTCTTTCAAGAAATATCAAAAATACTCTTGCTTCCAAAATACATGTTGGGAGTGACAACACAGTCCAAGACTAGGATAAACTGTAACTTTGTAAGCGGTGACACCGGAATCACCTGTAAGGTTTCTAAAACTAGCAATGTCCACTCCCAACACAAAAATTCTGATTTAACTGGCGTGAGACATGGCCTGAGTATCCAGATTTTATAAAGCTCCCCAGATGGCTCTGATCCAAGAATAAGGACTACTGAAAAAAAAAAAAGGAATAAATTTAACAACACAAGGAAACGAACACCACAAGGGAACTATTAGACAAACCCAAAAGTGAAACATTTTACAGACTGACCAACTCAAGTGTCTTCAGAAAATTAATGGTACAGCAGAAAAAATTATGAAAGATAAAGAGATGGTGGGGCGCCTGGGGGGCTCAGTGGGTTGGGCCTCTGCCTTTGGCTCAGATCATGATCTCTGGGTCCTGGGATCGAGCCCCGAATCCGGCTGCTTGGCGGGGAGCCTGCTTCCTCCTCTCTGCCTGCCTCCCTACTTACTTGTGATCTGTCAAGTAAATAAATAAAATCTTTAAATAAAAAGAGAGATGGAGGGGCGCCTGGGTGGCTCAGTGGGTTAAAGCTGCTGCCTTCGGCTCGGGTCATGATCCCAGAGTCATGGGATAGAGCCCCGCATCGGGCTTTCCGCTCTGCGGACAGCCTGCTTCCTCCTCTCTCTCTCTCTCTCTCTCTCTGCCTACCTGTGATCTCTGTCTGTCGGATGGATAAATAAAATCTTTAAAAAAAAATAAAAAGAGATGGAAAATAATTTCAGCACAACACATGGACCTTGCCTGAAGCCCAATTCAAACTAAATATAAAGAAATCCAAGCAACAAGAGGAGAAACAAATTTAGCCTAGGTATATAAATAAACCTACATATATATCACCAAAGATTAATATTATTCTTTGGTTTTTAAGTGTGACACTGGCACTGTGGTGGTCTAAGAAACATTCAATTTTTACAAGATACACTTGGAAGAATTGAGAGAGGAAATATAATATCTAGATTTACTTTAAAAATACTTCAGCATAATAACCAATAAAATAAAGGAATGTCTGGAATTTGCTTTAAAACAATACAGCCTAGGGGTGCCTGGGCAGCTCAGTGAGTTAAAGCCTCTGCCTTCAGCTGTCATGATCCCAGGGTCTTGGGATCGAGCCCAGCATCAGGCTCTCTACTCAACAGGGAGCCCACTTTCCCCCTGTCTCTTTTGACTCTTTGCCTACTTGTGATCTCTGTCAAATAAATAAATAAAATCTTTAAAAACAAACAAACAAACAAGACAGCCTAAGGGAGGGAGCTAACAGATGCAACATTCTTTGCTAATCACTCAGGCTGATAAGGAGTACCTAGTGGATGGTTCATTACTCTTATTTTTCTACGTTTGAAGATTTTCCACTGGTAATTTGTTAAAAAAAAGAAATACTTCAAACAGCAGCCAAAATAAAGGTAACAAATTGGCAATGGTTCATTACATTATTCTTATTTGTGTATATCAGAAATACTGCTTAATTTTTTAAAAAAGCAGAGTTAGTTTGGAAAACTAGAAGCTACTCATATACTCGCACAAAAGAATAACTCTCCTGTATAGAAGAAGCCCTCCTTCTGTCACTTAGTTCAAGGAGAGGGTAGAGGCAAAGGACAAAGACAATATCCACCAGCCTCAACAAGGCAGGTGATGTGACCACCTGGCTCACAGCCACACAGGAATGTATCGCAGAGATTTGGGGTAACTTTATGCAGAATTTTAAGTAGGTTTTTAAGCAATTCTAACAGAAAAGCCAAAAATGTAGTATTTTAAAAGTTTTCCAGTAGTTATTGCACTTCAAAATTTACATAATTATCTCCTCCACAGCACAACTGCGCTGTCAATAATGCTCTTCTGCTTCCCTGATAACAGTTTTCTCTCACCAGAAGGTGTAAAACAAGTAGTTCTTCAAAACGTTTTTTAGACTTAAGTATTCCAAATAACAAATTCAATTCGGCTATAATGCAGATTTTTAGCTCACTTTCTTGGAAATACTATTCACTTTTTTAAATTTTTTTTTAAGATTTTATTTCTTTACCTGACAGAGAGCACAAGCAGGCAGAGAGAGGAGGAAGCAGGCTCCCCGCCGAGCAGAGAGACCGACGCGGGGCTCGATCCCAGGACCCCGGGATCATGACCCGAGCCGAAGGCAGAGGCTTTAACCCACTGAGCCACCCAGGCGCCCCTACTATTCACTTTTAAGTGTTTGCTTCAAAAAACCACTCCATCAATAAATATTAAAATTGATGACTGAAACAGAATCCTTTCTTCAGACTTTCTCAATAATACTTAAGCGTGCATATACAGATGAAAAATCCCCTTATTTTCTGTCCTTTCGTTTAATCCAAGAACAGTGATCATATTCTACCACCAAATCCTATTACAGGTATTAGAACTGCGGTAAAAGACCATGCAGGGGTTGCTTTGTCCGCAGGTGTTTTGCTCACGGGAGATGCTGACGCAGCCTGGCGACTCTATTTTCCTAAAGAATGTTTAATGTCGGAGGGCAAAGCGGTGCACAGGACCGAATCCCGAAACTGCGAGAGCAGCGCCAGAGTCGGCAAGGGGCGGTGAAAAGTGTACTCTACGCCAACGGTGCTGCGAACCGAGAAACTGCAGGGCTGGGGCCAACGCCAAGCCTCCCACAGCAAGGTCAACACAAAAATTCATCCAAGTAAGTTTTCCAAGACATTCAACAAGTATTGTACAGTTTAGAGAGGCAAAAGAACCGGAGGAGTGGCATACTGTCCCAGCTGCAAGACTTTTATGACGCTGCAGAGGGGAAAGAAAAACACGCTAAAGAGAGGAACCTTTCTCCACCTTTCAGAAACCAACGATTCTATTCCTAGGGAACAAGTGGTTAGAGGAGCTGGGCGGGGCAAAAGAGGGAAGACCAATCAGAGGTCGAGTTACAAGTCGGGTACGAAAACAGAAGGATGAGAGCAGCACGCTGAGTGGCTGGAGCCCCGCACACGCGCCCCCCCCCCCCGCACTCACCAAAGGCAGCAGCACCTGGGGACCCACCCCACCGCAAACCGCGGCGCAGGGTCGCCCCCACCTCCCGCCAGCCAGCACCCCCAGCCCGGGCCGTTTCCTCCCAAAACAAACCCGGCCGCCCCAAAACAAAACAAAACCTGCCGAGGAGTCCCGCTCTCCCGGGGTCGCCGCCGAGCACAGCTCGGCCGCTTCGCCCCAAGAGCAGGAGCCCCGACAAGGGGGCGGAGAGCGGGTGCTCGGAAACACGGGGTTGGAAACGTCAAAAACCTCACCAATTCCTCGTAGCTCCTGTTGTGCTCGTTGCCCTCCCAGTCCAACCTCTTCGGCAGCAACTGCAAAGGCACGAGACGCACACGAGTGACCACCGCGCGGGGCCGGGCGGGGGGCGGCGGGGGGGCGGGGGGGAGCTGGGCGAGCCGCCCCGGCAGGGCAGGGAGGGGGCACGAGGGGACGCGGCGGGGCGGGCGCGGCGGGCGCCACGAAGCACAGACCTGGTACTGCTCCAGCTCCTGCACCAGCACCTGCAGCCGACGAGACACGCAGTTAGGGGGGCGGGGGGCACCCGGGTCCACCCGGCGCCCTCCACCCGCGACCCCAGGCGACGGCGGGGCCCGGCCGGGACGCGGCCGCCGCCGCCGCCGCCGCCGCCGCCCGCGGGGCCCGCACTCACCTGGGCGGCTCTCCGACACGGGCCGGCCGATAGGTACCGGGCGATGAGGAAGTACAGCTCTGCGGGAAGACGGGGAGTCGGTCAAGAGCGGGCGCGGCGGCGGGGAGGGGGCCGCGGCCGAGGCCGGGGGCGGCGCGGGGAGGGCGCGGGCGGCGCGTCTTACCCGACTCGATGAGGGGCACCGGACGTCGGGCGGGCGAGGGCTCCGCCATGGCCGGGCGCGGGGCACGGGGCGGGAGCGGGCGAGCGAAGCGTGTAGGCCGCGCCGAGGCCTGAGCGGGCCGGCGTCCCTCTAGCTCTGGCGCGCCGCCGCCGCCGCCATGCCGTGCGCGCCGCCACGCCGATGCCTCCGCGAAGTAGTCCCTCCGCGGGAGAGAAAGTAGTCCCCGCGCGGCGACCGCCCGGCGCCCCCGTCCGACCGACGGTGGGGCCGCGACCAGAGCAGCGGGCTGCACCTCTTTCTCCTCCGTGTCAGGGGCGCCACGACGGGAACGTGAAGGGTGGGCGAAGGCCCGGGGCCGGGCAGGCGGCGGGTGGGGGCGGGGAGCGCGCGTGGCCGGGATCCCTGCGCGCGGTGAGGCGGCGCTCGGCCATTGTGAGGCGGCGGCGCGGCGGCCGAGCTCGCGGCGGGGCGGGCGCCGGGGCGGAGGTCGGGCGGCGCGCGGGGGCGGGGGCCTGCGGGGGACGCGGCGGGGGTGGGGGCAGGTTCCCGTGCCCGGGGCAGAGCGGAGCAGCTCCCCGCGGGGGCTCGGGACGCGCGGCGTGTCGGCGGGGTCGCCCGCTTCGGGCTCTCGGAAGGGACGTTTCTCGGAGAGTCATCTGTGGCCGGTGCCCCCCCCACGAAAGATCGGTCGCTTGGAGGACGCGAGACCCGTAAAACTGAGAGTCCACCGCCCGCAGAGCGGAGAACGCCGGCCCGCGAAGCTTTCCCCGGGGAGGGGAGGACGGATGCGGGGAAGCCACAGGTTGCGGGGAGGCCAGGGGTCCGCGTCTTGGAGGGCTCGGCAGACGTCCCCTGGACGGAAGGATGAATAAATAGGAGCGAGCCGCCGGCCTGCGAGAGCCCGGCAGTCCGGCAGCAGAAAGGGTTAAGGAAAATGCAGTAACATCGCAGAGGATGTAAACCTCGCTGGTCAGGGAAGGGAGCCTGGAACCGGCGATGACTTAGCCGCATGGGAAGCGGGGATGGGAGGAAGCGGGCAGTACAGAGGGCAGCCGCCGGTTCGCAGGAAGAGAAGCAGGAAACTTGGGGGAACACACGAGGGGAACCGTGTGTAATTAGGCTTCGTAGCTGGAGCAGCGGACAAGGACTTGGCCCTCTCAATTGCCTTGCTAGCTTCTGGCCTAACTGGGGTCGTCGCTCAGCGTGTCCAGGACATCCTATTTTGAGCCCAAAAGAACAGCAATGAGCAAAGCAAAAATCCCTACCCTCTACGTTGTATGCACTGTCGTTCCAATTTCTACTCAGTGTAAGAACCCCCACCGCCTGTGGAGGTTAAATGCAGTGGTTCAGCTCAGGTTCAGGTGGCACTGACCCTGGCTCTTATCCCACGATTAGATGGGTCACTTAGCCTCTGAGCCTCAGTTTCCCCTTACCTGTAAACTGTAAATCATATTTGTGCTTGCTTTGTAGGGTTATGAGCGTTCACAACCCTGTGGGTTAATATGTGTTCCCAGCGTCTATTAATAAGGACCATGTCAGTGTTAGTTTTTTATAATTATTTACACCAGGTTTAAAGAATTTCTTACATATGTCTGTGAATGAACAACCCAAACATGTTCAGACTGCATCAGTAATGTGTTCTTAAATCTGTTAATTCAAACATTATCAAGTGATGGAAACAAAAAAAAAGAAGAAAGAATCAGCCACATCTTTGCCATCAAAAGACTTAAGTGTCTTTTAGGAGAAACAGATGTAAGCAGATAATGACAAAATACAGGGCAAAGAGAGAAGATCAATCTGCCTGTGGGAGGGAGAGTCCTTAGAGAGGTTTGAGCCTTCCCAACTTCTGTGTGGAACGTTATTCCAAGCATCTGAACAACAAAGGGTCAAGACATAAGTAACATTTCAAGTTTGAGGAACTCTAGTATGACTATTTGGGGTGACTTTAGTGATATGGATGGGACCCACTAAGAAGTTAAAAGAAAAGTTAAAACTGGGAGCAATCAAAAGGTTCTAAGCAAAGAAGGGAATTTTTTTTTTTTTAAGATTTTATTTATTTGACAGACAGAGATCACAAGTAGGCAGAGAGGGAGGCAGAGAGAGAGGAGGAAGCAGGCTTTCCGCTGAGCAGAGAGGCCGAGGCGGGGCTCGATCCCAGGACCCTGAGACCATGACCTGAGCCGAAGGCAGAGGCTTTGACCCACTGAGCCATCCAGGCGCCCCAAGAAGGGACTTTTAATTTTAGGATTGATTTAAGAGTATTAGGACCAAGAAGCAGGAAAACTACTTAGATGACCATTTAAATAGGAAAGAAATGAAGATGCATTAGGCCAATGGACATAAGGACAAAGACAGAGACAGGATCAGAAACATGGAGTTAAGTCAGCAAGATGGGGTTGAAGTGGAATGAGAAAAGTCACAAGTTTGGGGCTTAGTGGGTCAAGGTTGTGCCACCAACTAAGGACAGACAGGCTGTAGCTCATTTGTTAAAATGGATACTTACTTGGCACAACTTGATTTATTCGAATTTACAGTGTGTGTTTGTAAGACACTATGATCTGATACTAAAGATTACCCAAGTTGGCAAGTGATAGACATAAGGGACGATTTAAACTTTCAAAGATTGACCCAGGATTGCCTATTTCACTTTGAGTTTTTTGTTTATTTGTTTTTGAAAGGTTTTCTCTTTAAGCAATCCCTATACCCAGTGTGGGCCTCGAACTCAGAACACCAAGATCAAGAGTTCCATGATCCACCAACTGAGCCAGTCGGGTGCCCCAACATATTTCACCTTGTCACAATATCATAAAAGCGGAAGATAGCTTCCAGAACATAAGAATTTATATCTCAAGTACTGGTCATTGTCCAAAACTACAATTCCAGTATGGGCAGCCCAGTAGCCATAACGAGGCATCAGAAGTGAGAACAGTTTTCCTTTGCAAAAGCCCAGCTAGCTAGTCCCTTTACAACCTTCTCAGAAGCCCATGACAAGTACTGCTTGTAGATTTGAAAGAGAAACAAAAATTCTGACAAGAGGCAGAATATCTTCCCCATTCAACTCTCAAGTGACGGAGACCCAGACTTGATTCCCACTTCTGCCACCTGGAAAAGGAGATAGACTCTCCCATTGGCGGCGCCTCAGTGGGGGACCTGCCAGGAGTCTCCAAAGCATAAACCATGTATATGTTCCTGCCACAAATGAACCAAAGCCATTCCAAAAGCAAACACTAAGGTTTGCTTTGGGGTAAATGGAAATAACTTGAGTTGCACCATGGGCAAGCTATATGGAGAGCCAAATTCTAGAAAAGTTGCTAGATAAGCAGGGGCCAGAAGATCTTAACAGCGGGTGACATCATTGTAATGCTGTCACCCATCTCCACTATAAGAGAACTAGAGTGTGTTAGTCCTTGGCAGCCAACACCTCTCCTGAATAAGCATCACTGATTCTTAATCAGATGCCATTAATATGCGCACTTCCCAGCTGAAAAAGCTGAGGCTTGCCCTAGGGAAACCCTAGGTGTGAAAAGTGTGAAAAGCACATCTGGAAAAAGGGGAGCAAACCAGAGTTTGGGGCAACTGTGAAACAATGAGATCTATGAGCAGCAGACACCATGCAAAGAAAACTGTATACAGAATGTGAATACTAATAGCACTATGTTTGCACAAATGTACACTAACTGAATTTCATCTCGTCCAGGAAGCCCCATTCATCCACACACAGTAGCAGCAGAGTTCTGAGGGATATAATAAAGTAGATGACATTGGACCTACAGAAGGGTGATACCACAAAGCTAAATCAGGACACCGAAGTGAAATCAGGTGCACACAAAAACATCATTTAGTTCAACAAAAATTGTATTGGAAGCCTTCTCTAAGGCAGTATGTGGTAATCATGGGTTTCTGGGCTTCTGTGAGCTAAATCCCCTAGGAATAGAAGAGTTAGTATCTTGATAAGTTTCCAGAAGACTCTGGGGGAAAGAAAAAAGAATGAAGGTAACTGGCTTTTGATAAGACTTCAGTCACTAGCAGACCTTGCATCTGATTCCCGAGGCTCCTCCTCCACTTGCTACAGTGTCATGTTGCCCTCAGGACCTTTCCTTCCCTTTCGATCCAAACCAACTGTCCCCTTAATGCTACTAGTCCCTGTCACCTTCAGCAAATTGCTTCCACATTTATCCCTTCCCTCCGCAGTGCCTGCCTCTCCCTGTCACTGGCTCCTGTCCCTGCATGTTCCCACGTCACAGGCATTGGTCCATGTCTGTGTCCAAATCTCACCAGCTCTTTTGAAACTTTTCTCAGGGCGTTGGAGAGAACACAGCATGACTGGAGGAGAGAGACCTTGGAACGTGGGAGCTGGAATCAGAATATGTCTGTCTTTGAAGGCCACTTACAAGTTAAGCAAACCCTCTGGCTCAGCGTTCCTCCTTGGGTTTTGATCATCTTTCAGATAGGAATTAGCTACAATAGCTAACATTTTTTTTCATTATTTATTTATTTATTTGACAGAGATCACAAGTAGGCAGAGAGGCAGTCAGAGAGAGAGAGAGGAGGAAGCAGGCTCCCCACCAAGCAGAGAGCCCGACGCAGGGCTCAATCCCAGGACCCTGAGACCATGATCCGAGCCAAAGGCAGAGGCTTTAACCCACTGAGCCACTCAGGCGCCCCACAAGATTTGGGGAATCCCACAGATTTGGGGAATGTGTCTATATCATGGACACAGCACTAACCCATTTACATGTTTTATTTAATGATGTGAGATAGCAAGAATGCATGAATTCCTTGTGAGCATTTCAGAGAGAATGCCTATAAAGCTCTCTGAACAATGCCCAGCTCTCAACATCATACTATTCTGTAAAAATTATTTTTTTTTTCTGTTCCCTCAGTCACCAGCGAGTCTCCTCAAAGGTCTCCTTGACTCCCTACCCAATTATTCCTATTACTACTTTTATACTTCCTCAAGTACAACTTAACATATTCTCCATTCAACCTGTCTCCTTCCCTATCACCTAAACCCAAACTCCAGGCTTCCTTTGTAAAGCTGTGTTGGATCCTCGGTTTCCCACCCTTTTCCCCTCGGGGCATCCGCAGGAAAGCTGACTGCACCAGCCTGGGAGCTCCCTTGTGCTCTGGCTCCCAATGGGTCATGCCCTAAGAGGCCCCAGCGGGAGATGGAAGAGTGGGAGGAGGGTGAAAGTGGCTTCTGCTTTCCCAGAGCCTTTCCTGCCAAGCCACAGGTTGGTGGTGATTGCAGGTTCTCGAACTAAAGCCGCAGTTCATGTGGGACAGCCCTGTCTCCACACAGCAATCTTCTCTCAGTTTTCACAGCCGACCTCCCCTGGCTCTTCATGACTTGGGCTTCTCTTCTGAGTCAGATGGGAGCTGCTAGAGGGGGCCCAGTGTGCTTTCGGGTCCCTAATGGATTTATTTTAACTCTGCCCATGCCCTCATAAACCGTGGCATCAACTCTCCTTAGTTATCCCAGTGGATTATGCCTCTCTTTCCTTCCAGAGACCTGGTAGGTGCCCAAGCTCTCCTTGATGATGCCAGCACTCGAACACAGTCCAGAGCATGCCCTCCAGTTCTCCCTCCCTCTGCTCCCCTATCTCTTCCTTATCTCCATATGTCTTGTCCTCTAGCTTGGAGGGATCTACCTGGATCCCTAACTCCCTGCTTCACAAAATCTTTCCCAACTCATTATGGTCTTTGTTAATCTCTTTTCCAATGGCCTCGAATTATCTCTTCACCACACACACAATCCATCAGTAAGCCCCGATGAACCCACCTTCCAAATATATCTAGGGGGCACCTGGGTGGCTCAGTGGGTTAAGTCTCTGCCTTCGGCTCGGGTCATGGTCTCAGGGTTCTGGGATCGAGCCCCGAGTCAGGCTCTCTGCTTGGCAAGGAGCCTGCTTCCCTTCCTCTCTCTCTCTCTGCCTGCCTCTCTGCCTACTTGTGATCTCTGTCAAATGAATAAGTTTAAAAAAAAAAAAAATATATATATATATATATATAGGATATAACCACTTCTCACCTCAATAAGCACAACCTCTTAAGTGTCTTCCTGCTTCTCTTTATCCTGGAACAGCTGATTTTCAAGAGGCAGCTGGAGGTGTCCTGTTAAAACTTAGGGCAGGTCTGTTCTCTTTTCTCAAAACCCTCTGATGGTTCCCATCTGACTCAGAGGAGAAACCGAGTTCTACAAGGCCTCCATCGTCTGGCCTGTCCAGTGCTTCTGTGACCTCTTGATCCCCTATTGTTCCCTCTTCTCACTCTGTTCCAGCTGCATTGGCCACCCTGATCCTCCTCAGACATTCCAGGCATGCCACTGCCTCAGGGCCTTTGTACTTGCTGTTCTTTCTGCCAGGAACAGTTTTCCCCTAGAAAACCACACAGCTCAGTTCCTTGCCTCACACAAGTCTTGGCTCAAGGGTTGCATTTTCAGTGAGACCCTCCCTGACTACCCTAAACACAGTACAACTTACCCTCACCCTGTGCCCCTGCTTGCCTTCTCTCCTGCCTGCTTCCCTTTTCTCCGCAGCACTTTTGACCTAACCGGCTGTAAAAAGTGCTCGTCATTTGTGTTTATTGCCCGTCTCCTCCCACTTTATGAAGGCAGGTCAAGAGATTTGTTGTGTTTTGCTCTCTGATGTATCGTAGAGCTCCAATAAAGCCTGATGTGTGGTAGGTACACACTAAATATTTGTAGGATAGTCTAAAAAAAGAGTAACTAGACAGTTCCTCAAATATGAGATGGTTATGCTCTCAGCATTCCCTCATAAATCTTTTTGGATGGTGTGGTGGTTTAGTCTGAGGAGAGCCCACAGCAACCTGTTGGCACACGACATTCCTGGAGATGGGGCCCTGAAGTCAGGGCCCGCAGAAACGGAGCTAACAAGACCAGAAATGCTTTCTTCCTCTCCACATGCCCCCCGCCACACACACACACACACACACGTACACACAGTGGCCCCACAGAAGAAGGGCCTCCTGCATTCTCTCAAAGGCAGAGCAAAGTAATCAGAGCCTGGAGAGAGGAAGGGTGTGTGGAAGAGTGTGCTTGGGGGCAGGAAGGGAGGCTGCTTGAGGGAGATCGCCAGACCACGGTGGGGATGGGACATCCTGTCCCGCGTTTCCCATGGACATGGCGTGGCCTTTGTCTCCTCCCTGGAGACGCAGCGCCCCCACATCCTCGGTGGCCAGCCGGAGCCCCCACCTCTCCCTCCAGCAAGCGCAGCCCGGGTCACAAAGAGGAGGAGGCCAAGAAAACTGGCCTTGCCTGAGGCAGGGAGGTGAGTCTGGGCGCTGCCAGGAGTGGAGGGAGACCCAGCAGGCCCAAGCGGAAGTCTACACAAGAGAACAACCCGGAGCGAAAGTCCAAGGAGGTGGGGCTGGGGCAGAAAGTAGCACTCCAAGGTCACTGGGTCATCTCCCCGGGGGAGTAGTCCCCGGTCACCAGTTACGCAATAGCTAAGTGCCTACACGAGGCCTTCCCGTTTTCTGGGATGACTTTTGACACCTAACTACAGAAATAACCCCTGTTTGCAAGCTGGACAGAGCTTCCTGGTCCCTCTTTCTTATCTATGGGCAAGTCTGACCTAGAGCAGGGTGGATTAAAAAAAAAAACAAACCCACAGTTGAACACAAAATAATCAATTTAAAAAATAAAGGCCACGAAAGGTTTAAAATACTAATATTGGTAATGAGATGAAGTTCCAATGACATTTGAGTTAAGAACTCAGAGTCCCGGGGCGCCTGGGGGGCTCAGTGGGTTAAAGCCTCTGCCTTCGGCTCAGGTCATGATCCCAGGGTCCTGGGATCGAGCCGAAGGCAGAGGCTT
>RCUC01138910.1:0-22419 GCA_003697995.1 Taxidea taxus jeffersonii | reverse complement strand
GGTGCGCCCAAGGGACTTATCGGTTTAATGGTTCCACTCAAGGGACTGAGTGGCTCGCAAGTGCTTTGACCGTCAGCTCGGGCACCGGAGAGCCGCGGCCTGTCACGTCAGCACAGCTGGGGACCAGAGAAAAACTGCCAAACGGGCTCCAAGCAGAAGTGCTCCTGGTGCACATATACGTACCTGCTCCCCACTGGCACTCGAGCTCCTGCTGGTGGTGAACCGACATTGTTTTATTTATTCATGAGCCAATGCTTATTTTTCAAAAGATTTGTTCATGTATTTTAGAGTGTGCACACAAGGGCACGAGAGGGAGAGGTCGAGGGAGAGACGGAGACTCTCAAGCAGACCCCGCACTGTGAAGGAGCCTGATGAGGGGCTCGATCTCATGACCATGAGATGATGACCTGAGCCGAAATCAAGGGTCAGAC
Organism: Taxidea taxus jeffersonii; assembly: GCA_003697995.1. Classification (NCBI taxonomy): domain Eukaryota; kingdom Metazoa; phylum Chordata; class Mammalia; order Carnivora; family Mustelidae; genus Taxidea; species Taxidea taxus. The sequence goes on along the minus strand of RCUC01138910.1, from coordinate 21,988 downwards.
CCTTAACTGAGTGAGTCACCGGGGCGCCCCTTAAATGCGGTTTCTACGCTGTTCAGGTCCCCGAAGCTGAGCTAAGTTGTCCTGAAGCACCAAGTCACTCAATACTGTCCTCAAGTCCCAACAAATAGAGTCACTCAAGGACAAGGCAACTCAGCCACTCCCCACGATGTGGACCAAGTATCTTATGTGACGAGTGACTCATCAAGCAAGGTGATACCCAGGAAATACCTCAGGAAGCCCAACCCAGCAGCTGCAGCCTGTTCGTCCACACTGGCTGCCCCGGTGTCACCGCTCCCAGACTACGCTCTCTGCATGTTAATAAACCCACACTCGAATGTCTTGAATCCCGAAGAAACTTAGGAACACACACCAAAAAACACAATGTTTGCCACAACAGCAACACAAATGTAGATTCATACAGATTCAATCCCCCCTTGAGTAAAGGGTTGTGTACACCGAGGGCAGCACTGACTCAAGGACTCGCTGGCCAGCTGGCCTCCAACCCACAGGGACAGGACACAGCAGGCCTCGAGCCTCAGGTCCTCGGTCACTTGCATTATCACCAGATATAGACTGGCCTTATTTATTTATTTATTTATTTATTTATTTATAATATTTGTTTATTTAACAGAGAGGGGGGATCACAAGTAGGCAGAGAGAAAGGCGGGTTTGGGGGGAAGCAGGCTCCCTGCTGAGTGGAGAGCCCGATGCGGGGCTCGATCCCAGGACCCTGGGATCATGACCTGAGCTGAAGGCAGAGGCTTAAACCACTGAGCCACCCAGGCGCCCTGACCTTATTTATTTAAAGATTTTCTTTATTTAACAGAGAGGCCAGCACACAAGCAAGGGGAGAAGCAGAAGGAAAGGCAGGAAGCCCGACACAGGGCTCATCCCAAGACCCCAAGGTCATGATCGGAGCCGCAAGCAGACACTGACCTTATTGATGAAGCTAGACTTGCCAACATTCGGGTACCCACACAGGAGCAGCGTCCTCGTATTTGGGTCAATGGTCGGCAGACGGGACAGATGCTGGCGCACTGTGGGAGGTGCACATTACACGCGCTTAATTTCGTAAGAACAACGGAAGGAGTCAAACTTCACGACCTGCTTCAGCGAGCTGTGCTCCCGGGCCACGGCGTTCTTAAGCCCCTTCCAACACTCATCATGTGAGTTGACAGAAGACACACGAACAGAAAAGAATTAGCTGCAGACACACCACAGGACGCGGAGGAGTTCCTCAATCTGGCTGTACCCAGAATCCCGCCGGACAGCTCCAAAAAGGAGCCAGAAACAGGTCTACGTGCCCAGACGGAGCTTACTAAGTGAGACGGTATCTGGAAAGCGATTCTGCGGCAAGTGTGCGCCGCTTCCCGCCTAGGCCGTGGGCTGTTTCCACACAACCAGGCGCGGTGAGGCCACTCCGCTCCCTAGGGACCAGACCAAACAGACCCTTGGAAGCACTGCCGCGGCAGTCAAGTAGGACAACTTGTCACACATTATTTGCAGATACCCAGGAAGGGAAACAATGACTTAAAAGCATCTGTAGCATAAAAACGTACATAAAAAGGCATGTGACTGTGTCATTAGACGTACTACGCTAACCCAGAACTCTCTTCTTAAATAAACTACACGTAACAAACCCGGGCGGCCACTTCATGCTGACACACACCGCAAAGCTTTTTCTGACGACTTATCTGAGAGAGCATACTTGCACACGCCGAGCTGGGGGCGGGCAGGGAAGAGAATCCCAAGCAGACTCCCCACTGAGCACGGAGCCCAAACAGAGACTTAATCCCATGACCCTGAGATCACGACCTGAGCTGAAATCAAAAGCTGGACGCTCAACCGCCTGAACCACCCAGGCGTCCCATGATGCAATTTTTCATAAAAATTTATAATGTCAATAGGTTAGAACTATGGGTCATTTTTTTTTTTTTTAAGATTTTATTTATTTACTTGACAGACAGAGATCACAAGAAGGCAGAGAAAGAGGAGGAAGCAGGCTGTCCACAGAGCAGAGAGCCCGATGCGGGGCTCGATCCCACGACCCTGGGATCATGACCTGAGCCGAAGGCAGTGGCTTTAACCCACTGAGCCACCTAGGCGCCCCGGGTCATTTTGTTTTTTACGTATTTTCCTGGTATCTCCCTGTGATTTATAACATGTCTTACACACGAAATATGAGAAACAAATTCTCTTAATAGTACTAATAATCTGTAAGCATTTTAACTGCTAGCCACTTTTTCAATGATAACTAGCTTGTCAGAATTTCTGATAGGCTAGACGGGGAAGAGTAATTTGACCCTGTTAGGGCTAAGACAGAACAGGAACAAATATTCCGAAGATGAGCTCCTGCTGAGACTCGGGCAGCGGAAGAGCACGTGCTGCACAGAGCCCCCGCCCCCACCCCAGTCCCACGGCCCAGGCACCTTGCTCCAGATACTCCAGACTCTGCTTCTGCCGCCGGATGATCGTGCACATCCGCCCCAGGGCCGCTCGCTTCAGCTGCTTGCAGCGGTACAGAGAGTCTCCGTACTTCATGAGCCGCACGTAATCTTTCGCCACACTTAAATAAAAACAAGTATGTGAGATGCTTTTCACTTTGGGCAACAACTTGAAAGATACTGTACTAAGAAAATACCTTACTTGTCCACTAAATTTTTGGCAATATTTATTTGTCCTAGAGCCAACTTGTAATGGTCCTTGTCATAGAGAATGTTCATCAGATCAGCATAAAATGGATGGATATCCTAGAAGAGAAACACAGCAGTCTTTTGGCACAGGTTTCTCATCCCGATGTCAGGAATACTTGCAGAATAATTTCCTGGGGAACTACATCCCACCTTTCCTCTCTCCTCAACCCCCCAGGATCTTTCCCCCCGTCCTCTCTCCTGATGACTCTTTAGTTCTCTGAGAAAACGTCTAAGTGAGCTCAGGGGTCACTGCTGCCTCTGCCTGCCCACTTGGCCCGGGCCCAAGACTGTGACTCCTTCACCCTTATCCAAAGACCCAGCCAGTTGTCCATTTGTGCACCAGACTCCTCCCCCACTCCTCAAGACCTGAACCCAGGCCTGCAAACATGCTGTCATCGCCACCCCCCCCAATCTACAAGTCTGCAAGCCCCCTGGAGCCCACAATCCTTCTGACTCCTTTGTTCCCCTCTTGGCAAACATCACGAAGAGAGACTCCTTCCTTCCTTTAAACCCAGTCTGGCCCTAACAATTCATCAGACCAGCCCCTCCCCAAACTCCCTTCATCCCTGCAGAACTCTGCACAGCACACAGCTGGCCACTCACTTCTTGATGCTTTCTATCCAAATGGCCTCCAGCTCTCGCGGCCTCGTGCTCCTACCCAACACTCAACATTAGAGTTCCTGGGAGCACTTTTCTCTCCTCACTCACATCCTGGGTGACCTCACGTGGATCTAAGTGCCGGGACATCTCCAGGCCAGACCTCACATAAAGCTCCAGACCACGTGTGCTTCTGTGTGACATCTCACCCACATTTCAGTCAATGCATACAAACCACCCTCCTCCTCAAACCTCCCACGTTCCCGTGTGCACAGATGGGTGGCCACGGCACTGTCACCTGTGCTGTGAGCAAACCCGTTAGTTCTCCCTCCCAAGCACTCAACTCTTCACCACCGCCAGCTGCTAAGGCAGTGCACCAACCTTCCGCGGTCTCCTACCCCACGGGCCACTCATCCTCTACAAGGTAAGTCAAAGCTCAGCATGGCCCAGGGTCAACTTGGAAGGCTAAGACAGAACACAACCACCAACTGGCTGGCCGACACATCCGCTCTGACCCATCTGCAGCCTCCCCCCTCCACACCCTGCCCCAGCACCTGCTCCTCAAAGACATCACACTCCGTCCCTCTGGGCTTCTGCACTTGCGGTTCCTGCGGTCTCAGTGCTGTTCTCGAGCAGCCGAACGACTCACTACCTCGCTGCCCTGAGGCCTCGCTACAATCTCCCTGCTCTCCTCGCTCATCTGCCGGGCCGCACATCTCCAGCCCGCTCACCATCTTTCCCTCACCAGACAAGCACAGGGCCGCGATGACGGCTGTGCTCCCACGGCCTGAACGGAACCCCAGTCCGCAGCTGCTCTCACCTCCTGCTCTAAAATTCTTCTCAAATAGCTCACTCCAGTCTAAAAAACGCGGGGGGCAGCTGTGTGGCTCAGTTAAGCATCTGACCCTTGACTTCAGCTCAGGTCATGACCTCAGAGTTGTGAGACCGAGTGCCTCGTCCACACTGAGTGTGGAGCCTGCTTCATTCTCTCTCTCCCTCTCCCTCCCCATCCCCCTCAGGAAAAAAAAAAAGGTAATAAAATGTTCACAAACTTAAACTTCTATTGTATAAAAAAATACCGAGGAGGAAAAAAGATAAACGTTCTTACAAAGAAGCACAGCCATCGGGTACTAATTGGTTCACAGCATGTTGTTGCTCAAATCAAGTGTTTGTATCACACCGGTTTTCAAAAACCTCACTTTGTCCCCACCAGGTAGGTTCTAGGGTGCGCACCCTTGTCCCACAAACTATTCACGCGTCAATGGCCTGTACAGAGCACCTGCAGCACGCCTGGGAGACGCGTAGGAGTGCACGCCTGTCTGCTGGCAGAACCCTCTACTCTTTAGGCACATCTGTAATTGTTTAAACGAATTATCACCACCTTAAATGTAGAAGAAACTCTTGTCACATAAGCCAACTTCCCCTCTGCCTTAAGCGAGCTTTACAGGCTATTTTGGGACAGTGGCAAATTTAGGCTCTCACCCTGTACTGCTGACCCCACCCCACGTCCTTGACCACCTCAAATCACCTTGCAGCTGGTGACCCTACACAGTGACCTCGTGAGCAGTGTCGGCTCCTGCTTTCCAAGCGTCACCAGTGAGCAAACTCGACTATGCTGCCAAGCGAAGGTTTCAACTGTTTTCGCTCAAGGCACAAATCCCTGCTCCCCACACAATATCTTCTCAGCCGTCCGCAAAGAGCCAGTGCTGACCTGGCCACCCCTGGCTGACCAAGTGACAGGATCACAGTGGTGGACCTCGGGCCACTGATGTGACCTGAGGCCACAGGAAAGGGAGCCTTGGAAGGAGGAAGGACAGGAAGCCCACGTAAGCCAGGGAGCTGCCAGAGTCACAGCGACAGCGCCGAGAGGATGGGCTGCCACCTGCCAGCCTCGGGGTGACAGAGAAAGCCTGAGGAGACAGCTTTGGGCCCTCCTACGTGGGGTTTGACAGGGGAAAGGAAGAATACTAAGGAATCAAAAATCCTGTGCTCTGTTCCCAGCTTTGCCACTAACTCGCAAAGTCTGACAAGTCGATACCAGTGACCTGCCGGCTCACATTTACATCACCATCTGCGCCCCCAAGTCACTTACATCCAATTTGGGGAAATCTGTTAGAATCTGGGAGAGTCTGTCATGGTAATTCTGTTGAGTAAATTTGACTTTCCTCATGTAAAAGTGTCTAATGCGATGGATTTGGTAATGTTTATGGATAACCGTTGGAGTCTTCCGTTGAGTCTTCGATAACGTCAGGTCAATAAAGTCCTGCAATTAAATGAAATAAGACACAGTACACAGCAATGTCTACTTTTTATCCGCTTATCTGATACCCTCTCAAAAGACTAAAGACAAGAGTACCACCTGTTTCTATCTACACTTTTTCTAACTGATCTTTCATCTTTTATACTCAACTTTGATGACGTTCATACTTTCTGGCCTTTAGAAAACACTTAGCAGATGGCTGCCGAAATAAATTTTGTCCCATACTTTCCTGGTGTTACCGTAATATCCAAACACCCAGAGCCCCCTCAAACTTTAGTAACTCAGGCATAAATCAGAAAAAACATTAAAAAGAGAAAAAAGTCCTGCAATTTCAATTCGCTAATCTTTGACTTTCAAAATACATAAAACAAGCAAAACGAAAATCCACGGTTCATAATTTCCTAACCTATGAGAAGTCACTGAGATATAGGCAACTCTTGGTTGAACTGCCCCGTGCAGGGACACTTGTCAGTGACGGGAAGGACACAGACATCAAGTCTGGGGCCCTGTACCCCGCCCCAATCTAGTGAGTTCTACGAGTCCTTAAGAGGCTCTTCCAGAAGTCACCCACGTCGTCAAGTTTTCCCGACTGTCCTCCTTCCTCTCTGGGTAGGTCCCCAGGTCTACAAAAGGTCTCTAATTCTGGAGGGGAGGACCCTCACCCCTGGGGAAGGGACCCGAACGCCGAAGAAAGCCCCTCGGTGCCCGGGACAACCGCTAACCCCGGAAGGCCCTAAGCTGCCGAGGACGTGGCTGACCCGCCGGAGGCGGCGACCTCTGTCCCGGCCCAGAAGTCAAGCTCGGGCTTTCCTGGCGACCCGGCAGGGGAGAGGCGAGAGCGGACAAGCCCTCGCGGCCGCCTACCTTGGCGGACGGCACCACCGTGATCTTCTTGAAGTTGTAGTGCGCCATGCCGGCGACCAGCCACGAGGGAGCGCGGACGGGAGGCCGGGATTTCCTGCGGGGGCGGGACTTCCGCCGGCGGGCGTCACTTCCGGCTGCCCTTGCGTCCCCACGCACCGCTTCCGAGTCGCTCGGCGCCCCCGCCCGGCGGGAGGTCCCCGCGGAGGAAGTCGCCGGGAGCCGTGAGGGAGGCGGGGAGAGAGAGGGGCAGGTCCGGGCAGGCCGACCCGGCTCGGGGGGCTCCGGGGACTCGAGGATCTCGGGGGCGTCTCAGGAGCCCGGGGACGGGCAGCAGCTCCCGAGCGCCGACGCCGGACTCGGGAACGCGACGAGACCCCAGGGCGCGGGGAGCGCGGCGGGACGGGGAGGCCCAAGCTCCGCCCCTGCTGCCCCGCTGCGTCCCCGGGCTGTGGAGGCGCCGCGCCCGCCCGAGGCCCCGAAGGCGCCCGAGTCCTGCCGGCCCGGGTCCCCGCTCTCGGTCCGCGTGCCGCCGGCCCCGGCCCTGCCGCAGCGCGCCTCAGCCCTGCTCGGCCGCCGGGTCCGTCTGACGGCGCGGACGCTTGGGCTCAGCCGCGGCCCCGCGTTCCCCCTCGGCTGGGAGGGGCCCGACTCGGCCACGGTGGTCTCGGGGTGGAGGATCCTCCCTGCGCTGCGCCCGGGCCCCCCGGACGGCGGAGCGGGGCTGACCCAGGCCCTGCGGGTGCGAGACGGCGCGGGCGCGAGCTCAGAGCCCAGGGCGGTTCCGAGACGTGCGGGTCGCGACCACACCCGCGGAGACGAGCGTCGTCGAGGGCCGGGGGCTGCCGCGCCGCGCGGGGAGCGTCCGGGGGCGGCTGGAGACGGGGCGCTGAGGCCGGAGCGTCGGCGCCGTGAGTCCTGGTACCCGCGCGGCCGCTCGCGCGAGGCAGGACCGTGCGCCAGGCCCATCCGCGCCGGTGCCGCCCGGTGCCGAGCAGCGCCCGCAGCGCGAACTCCCCCAGCCCGCAAGCCGGGGCGCTGCGTGGGGAAACCAAGGCACAGCAAGGCTGCCCGCTGCCCGCGGTCAGCCGGTGCGGCCGCACGTGGGTTCGGACCTAGATGGCCTGGCCCAGCGTGGTGGTTCTGGAGCGTTAGCTATCCTGCGTCCTTCCAGCAAGCCCCGTCGTCTTTGCGCGGCCCTGCAGCGCTCCAGCGTGGACGGCGGCGTCGATGCCGGGTCTCGGTTATGAGCTGTGAGGACCCACTGCGGCATCGGGGAGGCAGCGAGCGACCGAGCCCCTCCGCGGCCTGGAGCGGTCATCGGTCGGGCCCGGCACGGCACGGCTCTGTAGAGCTAGGCTCGGGCGCTGCCTCCGCCTCGCCCTGGCCCTCACTCTTAGTGGCTGGGGCTGGCTCCTCCTCCAAGAACCGGTGGCTCAGGAAGTCCAGTGCTTTGCTTCAGGCGGACGACGCTCCTTCTCCAGTCTTCACTCGAGGCAACAACAAAGCAGTTCTTGGACTGGGACAGGTCGCTAACACTTACCAGGTGCTTTTCTTTTTAGTCTCCATGATACTCCCCGCAACTTTGTGACGCGGGGCTGAGACCCCCGAGTCACATGGTGGTGGGGGCGAAGGGGACGCGGTCCCACTGCCCGGTAAACACAGTCCTTGCACGTAGGCACTAGGTGGAGGGCACAGCGCTCTCTAATGCTGGTCCCGTTGTCAAGTGTCCATGCATGCGATGCTGACTACTTGTTCACATAGAGGAAAGGAGCCATTCGTTGGAAGAAAAAACAACTCTTGACGAAGAGCACGTATATTAACATTTGTGGCAGAGAAGAAATACGAGAGAATTTTATAAATCCTATCAGTGAAAAGCTGACAGGTCCCTGGTACTTACTATTCTCTCATGAGTTTGGAATCCTATTTGCCTTAAACAATGAGCACTCATGATGGTGAACAGTCCGAGGCCCCGGTCCACAGCCTGGGTCTGCCCCCTGCAAGCTACGTGAACTCTGGCAGGAAACGCAACAATTCTTAGCCCTGGCCCCCCTTCGTCAAATGGCAAAATGATGTCCCGCTCTGAAGGATCGCTTATGGTAACTGAGATGTGTGCAAAAGCACAAGGCGTAAACTAAGTGGAGTTAATCTTTTTTCATTAATCTTTATATGAAAACTTGCTTGGGTCAGCTCAAGGTAATGATCTGAAGATTGCCGTAAAGTAGAGGAAACGCCAGGTTTCTTATCAGAGTTTCAGTTCCCACACGTAATGAAATCATCCCTCAGAGAGTGGGGTCATGCAAAATCTGAGTTACTTGCCGCTTGCAAGGGACGAGGACTAGCCCATGAACGGAAGAGACCCACGAACCAGCCTCTGCTCTGTGTCTGTGGGTGTGACATTGGGAGGGGCTATGGGAGAACCAGGCCACGTGCCAGGAGCTGCCCAGCTGCCCAGCAGTCTGCGTGCCCGAGCATCGAGGGCCCAGAGCTGTACTCCTGTGCTTAGGTACCTCGCATCCCACACCACCCGTGTGTTGAGAATCAGTGTCCTACCCTTCCCACCTGTCCTACCCAGCCAGCACTTTGCCTGGCTGAGCATGGCTTCCTGGCGAGCAGGCCACTCGTCCGTGGACAGGCTGCTGGTCTCTGGGGGCCCCTCCTCACTGCCACCCACAGTGAGGGCAGCTCACCAATTCCTGAGCTGATTCCAACCGTGTCTGGAGATGTCTGGTTACCAGGGTTCCTCAGAGGGTGAGCCTTGGGGCAGCCGTAAGCCTTGGCTGTGAGGGACGAACCTCAAGGGTGCCCTGCAGGGCTACCTGGCAACTTCAGCCAGCCTTGTTCTCCAGGCTCTGTTTTGTGGACGGGTCTCCTCTGTTGTACTTTCCTGTCACTGTAATTCTGACGTGGGAAGTACATCTTGTAGCAGCATCGGGGCCACGGGAGTGTGACCAGGCTTCTTGCCTGAAAGGAGACTTTGGGGATTAGTCAATGAGCCATTGGTAGCTGTCTGATACCAAAGCGTTAGGACCCCTCCAGCGCATCTGTGGTCACATCCCTGAGTCCACAGAAGCTGTTCTGGCCCAGGCGTCTGGCATGGACCTGTGCTGCTTTGGGCTGTTGTCTAGATGTACCCTAGATCCACCTAATTTCCCAAAGAGGTCACCCCTTGGAGAGCAGGGAGTGTGTCTCGGCCTTCTGCCATTCCTCGTGGCACCAGCAGCGCCCCGAGCATTCCAGAATGGTTGGAACAGGCAGGTGGAGGAGGGCTGCAGTGGGGGCCATGACATGGGGAATCTGGCCTTGTGCTGCTCGTGTTGTCCCACTGAGCCGTACCGCAGGCGAGGGAGCCACACGGGACCTCGCTTGTGAGCAGCCAGGGTGGGTGCCTCAGCCGGAGTGACAAGGGACACAAAGGTCTTGGGTTCTGGGCCGGAGTGGTAAGGGACATGAAGGTCTTGCGTTCTGACGCTGCTGGCCCAGATCCCGAGTAGCCTGCAGCCAGCCAGCCAGCTGCGGACCAGCTCGCTCCGTGTTGAAGTGCCGACGAGCTGAGTGGCCCCCGGAACGGGCAGGAGGGGGCTTCCTTTCGTCGCAGGTAGGCACGCGCCACAGGCAAGCTCTGCCCATCAGTATGGCTCCCCATGCTTAGGCCCTCGTTTCTCCGCCACAGCCTGACCTGCAGCCATGCATCCCACGGCCTTCCAGGCCTCAGTCTCCCAACCCATGATCTCCTGGCTCACAGTATCCTGGCATGAACCAACAGTGCCTCAACTGCTGGCCCAGGGGATGTAAGCTCAGTCCGCACAGGAGGTCCGTATGTGTGTGTCTTTTAGTTGTTGGTGGGATTGGTTATGAAGGGAAGTCGCTGAAGGATAAAGAGATGAAAGGTTTACCTGTCATGGTTTACCTCTAATACGACACTAAAAACTCAAGGGGAATTTTACTCTAATGACATTACTTGGTGCCTCGGTCCACTGGGACTGCTGTAACAAATGACCACACACCGGGAGGCTTCTAAAGGACAGACATTTACCTCCAGCATTCCAGAGGCTGGAGGTCGGGATCAGACCTTCTTTGTGGTTCCTAAGAGTCACGTTGCTGTGTGCCTTCCTTGCTGTGGGAGGGGCATGGGAGCTCCCTGGGGATGAGGACACCATCCCATCACCATCATTTTGGGGTTTGGGTCTTCAACACATGAATTCCGGGAACACATTCATCAGTAGCTAGCAAGCAGGGTCTGTTAACGTAGCGGCTACATTCACACAGTGTCTGCCAGCTCAGGTCTGTGAGTCGTGTTGGATCTGAAGTGCAGCAGCAGGACAGATGTCGTCTTAGCTTGGCCGGGGTGTGAATCTGTCGGGGGGGGGGGGGGTACGCCCTCATTCCACAGAGGGCAGTGATAGCATTCGAACCCCCTCCCCAGAGGCCGTGTAGCACGCTCTTCAGAGCTGCAGGGTGGGTTAAGACCGTGGGCTCTGTTTCTGAGACCTGTCTCCACCCCACAGGATCTTGGGTAAGGCTCTCAACTTCACTAAGCTTTAGTTCCTTCACTTTTAAGTTGGGGGCAGGAGTCATGCCTGCGGAGAGGGCTGACGCGAGGCTAGATGAGTAAGTGTAAAGCATCTGTGAGTGCTTGGTACGTGGCGGTACGCAGGAAAACGATGTTAGTGTTACCTGTGTGCTGCTTGGTGCTTAGGATAATAGTCTCTGAGTTTTGATTCAAGTAAATTCCTGTTTAACCTTACATGACAATAGCCACGCAGGGTGCCTCTACTACATGCCCGGGGGACTGTTACTTCTTACCCTAGTGGACGTGATCCTCTCATTTTGCAGATAAGAATGTTGATTTTGGAGAGGTCAAGTCTGTTTCCTGGCACCAGCTGCTGAGTGGCACAGTGGGAAACGGACTCCAAAGCCATTTCCCCCGTTGCGCTGCATTTGAGGAGTAACTTTGCTCTTGACCTCTTTAGGGCTACCCCTTCATCTGGTATTCAGTGGAGATGGATGAGCAAAGGCACTTGGGGTCGTATGACACTGGTGTTGACTCAAGCCCGGACTGTGTGTGTGCACGGGTGGGGTCTCTTCTGGGAACGACGGGCTGGCAGGGCCGTGCTGCCTGTGCTGGAGAAGAAACACTTGCCCCTGCTGGCAGCCATCAATACGGTTGTTTCCGTGCTTTAACAAGGCACGGTACGTGCCTCATTCTGTCATAGGAACTCACCGTTGAAACTGTCTCTGTTTTACAGTTCCCTAAAGGACCTTCAGTTTTGATGAAATCTTGCACCTCTCTTCTAAAAGAAAATAAAAGGTGGTAGCCAAAGGTTTGTAACCTGTGCACTTTGGCTTGTGTGACTAATTTCCAAGTGATTCTAAATTAGGTGCAGGCAGAATTTCTTAAGTTTGACATTCTGGGACACCTAGGGGGCTCAGTCGGTGACGTGTCTGCCTTTAGCTCAGGTCGTGATCTCAGGGTCCTGGGACTGAGCCCCGCATCGGGCTCCCTGCTCAGTGGGGAACCTGCTTCTTCCTCTCCTTCTGCCCCCCACCAGCTGTTCTCTGTCTCTTTCTCTCAAATAAATGAAACATTTAAAAAAAATACTGACATTCTGTGTGACACCACACCACAAAAGACCAAGATAAGCACTGACACTTTCCTGTTGCCACAGACACCTGAACTCTTGGTGTTCAGGGTCAGACCGTCCACCACCCCTGGCAAGAGTATCCATTTTGATGATAAAATGTTGTTGTCACAAGCTCAGTTACCGACTGAAAGCATATCCTAGTCGTGCCGCCGGCTCTCGCAGTAGCAACCAGCCAAGGGCCTTCCCCCCGGCTTGTCCCGCACAGAGGCTCACCGGCCTCTCAGGATGTACTGGTCTGCGTTGTCCGAGTGATGTGGTGGCCACAAGCAGTGCGCCGGTGCACAGGTCACCGTGCTGTCTTGCACGGTGCGGGCCCATCTTCCGTCTGGATGGCCGCCTGGGCCACCTGCCGACTGCTGCGCTGCGACTGTGAGTTTGACAGTCGAGCGTTTCTCCTCCGGCTCTCGGCCAGCCACGGCTACGCGGGACAGGAGGCAGGAGGAGAGGCAAGAAACAGTTACTTGCAAACAGTGCTAACTGCCCCCAGGCTGGCCCTTCAAGGGGTCACTCCAGGAGGACAGGCTCGGTCGACAGGTCAGGTATTTAGAAACGTGAGCTCCAGTCGGGATACACTGTGGAGCTAGAAAAGTGAATTTATAACCCAGCGGATGCAGGGCAGGCAGCAGCCCTTTGCCGTTCATCCGCCCCCGGCTCACAACCACAAGGGCTCATCCAGGCGCAGACCTTCTCCGAAGCACCCCCTCATGCAAGACCGCACGCGGTCGCAGCACGGCTGGGGACTGACCGTGGGTGTCCTGAGCTCTCCCGCCGCCGAGAGAGGACGCTCGTGAGTAACTCCCTGCTGCCTCCGCTCTCCTTACAGTCCGCTCGGTCCACGCCAGCCTTCAGAGCTCCCTTTCCCTCGGGATTAACTCCCATCAGGTTCTAGTCTTATGGAGGGCTGCTCGTTCGCAGAGCTCCTGCGGCGGGGTGCCGGGTCAGTGCTCCGCAGACGTGAGTTGAAGCGCTCAGAGAAGAGAAGGAGGATGAGCCCATGAGCGACCGAGAGAGCATGGAGCCGACGCGGACCCGAAAAACCGGCCGGAGGGCGGGAGGCAGGACGGCGCGTCGGTCAGGGCAAGCAGGCGGTGCCTGTCTCCGGCGAACACGGCCTCACCCATGGGGCGTTTTCCTGTCTTCAGCCTGGCCCACCTCTCTGTCTTTCCCCTTTTCTTGGGCCCACTCTACTACACTGGCTAGTATAAGCAAATGTGGTCTAACCCTTTTTTTAAAAAAGGAAATGACAAGCTACAGAAGTTGAAAAAACAGCAGCCCCTGGCTGCTAACTCGGGTCCTAATTCAGGCTCACTTATCGCCGAGAGATTCTGGCATTTCTAGGCTGACCCGGGACTCACACACGCGAACACATTTTTAAGTGAAGAAGGTCCATTTCTTGCCCCCAGTGAATCGGTGACCCAGATCCATTTTACATCAGAAACACTGCAAGGTACCTAGACTGTGCTTCGATGTCCTTTGAAGTGATCTGAAGAGTACTTGGAAGACGTGTCCCGGGAGGCCGATACCCAGATGCTCTTGGCATTGGCTTCTGGACCACTCTGGCTTTGGTGTTCTAGCCTCGTGGCAGAGGGTTGAAACACAGCCCAGGGCCTGCCCAAGGGGAAGAAACAGAGCACAGACCCCACAGAGCTGGGCCCAACGGGTACACGCTCGGCACTAAGCAGGTGGGTGAGGGGAACCCTGAGAAGTTGTGACCGAGCCTGGGCCTCATGATGATTTCAGAGGACCTGGTGAAACCCTCCTCCCCGCAGGAACTGATTTTCATGCCAGGCCTCAAAGAGTCCCTACAGATAATTTTCCCTGGAAAATGAGCAGCGCACTGTAAAATATTAAATCCTAAAGAAAACGAGGTACTAGAGCAAGACCCAGCAGAAACAGCAGAGCAGAAACTGAGCCACCGAGAGCTCCAACCCTGGAGCTACTGGACACAGCGTACAACAGAATGTGGTTTCTTATGTGTAAGCAGGAAACACGCGTAGCCAAAGGGACGAAGAAAAGACGTACGATCAGGAGACGACAAAATTCCAACTAAGTTTCTGATTTAAAAGAAAAAAGTAATCATTGAAAAAGAAAACGGAATAAGCAGATTTCACACAGAACAGACATCACGATGAAAAGGAACTGCAACGTAGATGTGAGGAATTATCCAGAACACCGCCCAGAAAAGCAGGGGCCGTAGAAAGATATTTGTTAGATTTCCTGTTTGCGTAGGAAATAGCACACTCAGGGCTCCTGGGGGGCTCACGGGGTTAAGCCTCTGCCTTCGGCTCAGGTCATGGTCCAGGGTCCTGGGATCGAGTCCTGCATCGGGCTCTCTGCACAGCGGGGAGCCTGCTTCCTCCTCTCTCTGCCTGCCTCTCTGCCTACTTGTGATCTCTGTCCAATAAGTAAATAAAATCTTTTTTAAAAAGGAAATGGCACACTCGAAGGGTCTGAATGGATGGAGATTTTAAGAGACCACGAGCAGGACTGCGGCCGGTTCAAAGAACCAGCAAAGGACAGCGAAGGGCCCGTTGACTGGAAACTGTGGGAACATCACAGCCCCCCAGCAGTAAGAGGGAGGCGCTCGGACAGGAGCTGTTGGCATGGAGGAATGCTGCGGTGCTGGGAGGGAGGGCGAGGGACACAGGCGCCCAACATCCCCCAGGCCTCCCCTTGAGCTAACCGCAGGCAACAGGGATCCTGGTGATCACGTCGTAGGGCTCGCTGCCTGGGCTCGCAGCAGCTGTGTCATGGGGAAACACGGGTATGAAGCAGACACGCTGAGAAGCCCAGTAGGATGGGGAGAGCAAACCCTGGTCTGATTCAAGAGTTCCAGGAAGGAGCAAGGGAAGGAGGCAACATGAGAAGACACCGCAACTAAGATTTTCCCAGAGTCATCAAAGACAGCAACGCACAGATTAAAGAATAGTAGAAGTACCAGGAGATTAATAAAAAAAAGTCATAGACAAATTGCAGAACACTAAAGACAAGAACAAAAGATCAAAAGCAACGAAGAGGAAAAACCTGACAGCTTTGAACAGAGAGAGGTGACATGAGGTACAATGGACTAGATTCCTCCCTTTTTTAGGTGAAAAGGTCTGGATTTAGAATGAGATAGTTAACTAGGTCCTTGTCATTGTGGACAACTTACCTCTAGACTCTGAAAATGAGAGAGAACATGAATAAAAAAGTCTTTTATACTTAAAAAAAAGAATGGGATGGTTGAGAGCTATGTTCAGTCTATCCCTGAAATAGAGTCACTTTCCCCAGACCTTTACCAGCTGCCACGATCTGGAGGTTTGTCACCGCCACCAACTCCCCGAGCTCTCGTGCTGGAACCAACTCCCAAGGTGATGGCATCAGGAGATGGAGACTTTGGGGTGATGAGGCCAGGAAATGGGGCCCATGGGATGGGGTCAGTGCCCTTATGAAGGAGCCCCCGGGAGCCCCCTGCCCCTTCCCCACGGGAGGACACCGGACAAGACGCGGGGTGCAGCGGACCAGGAGGTGGGCTCTCACCAGACACCGAGTGTGCCACGGCAGTGGTGGCAGACGCCAGCCTCCAGAGGGGTCAGGAAGAAATGTGTCAGCTCCAGGAGCCGCTCCGTCTGTGCTGTTCCTTACAGCAGCCCTCACAGAACGGGACACCACGCCTGCAAGGCAGAGCGACCCCGGTCCCCGATCCATCCCAACCCGAAGACCAACGGATCTGGTTCTTCAGCTCTGGTCTAAACATAATTGCCTTATTAGCAATAATGAGCTTCAGACCCCTTCTTTCTCTTCCTTTCCTTTGCAGACAAGTTATTTAGCCGCCCTGGCCTCCTGTCCTTCATCTGTAACACGCAAACAGTGAGCCGCTCTGGATGTAGCTGCGACGCGGTGGTCGTAAGGAAGGCGGTGCCGTGGGCCCGCGGAGACAGGCGCCCTGGGGGCGCAGGCACGGGGAGGGGACCCCTCCACCACTGCCGGCCGCACACCCCGACACCGGGCAGCTCAGCGGGGGCCCGGGGACCGCAGTTCTGAAGACCAGCGCAGCTCACCTACTTCTCGCCGTGACTTCTGAAGGCGCCACGCCTCAGTGGGCGTCGCGAGCTGTCCAGAAACCAGTCTGCTCCCCGCGAGATGTTTGCTTCTTCCACACCAGCCCGTGCGCAGGTCAAGGTGTGTGTGGGCGGGGTTCCTTCCAACACTGAATGAAAGGCTGAGATTCGTACTATTTCTATTTAGATGAAAAGCCCCTCTGAGCTCTGAGACTATAGATCTTCCTCAGCTTGCCATGGGGTGATGTCCCAACCAACCCTTGTCAGCTGACAGTATCAGAAGCTGAAATGTGCTCAGTCCCCCTGACCCAGCACACAGCACGGCCTGGATGGCTCACGTCCGTGCGCTTGGGACACTTCATCAGCCCGTAGCTGGGCAGGACCGCCCCGCGCCAAGCCGGTGTCATACCGAGGGGCCGCTCAGCTCCTGCGATCACCGAGTCCCGCACCGAGCGGGACAGGATGGCCGTCTGGGTGCGGGACGGCTCTCGTGTATCGGCCGCTACCCCGTGATCGCGGGGCCGACTGGGAGCCGCTGTCCTGCGTCATCACCGAGAGCTTCCCACATGCCGCTCGCCCGGGACCAGATCAGAGATTTCAAAATTCCAAGTATGTTTTCTACTAACATGGATTGTTTTCACACCATTATGAAGTCAAAACCTGTAAGTTGAACCGTCGTAAGTTGGGGACCATGCAGTGAAAAATAATTAAAAGCAACTTGAAGCTAACACATTATGAATCAGATAACATGCTCTGTATCTGATCGTTTCATAACACTGCTTTTCTTTCAAAAGAAATTTTCTTTTTTTTTTAAAGATTTATCTATCCATTTTAGAGTGAGAGAGGGAAAGTGTGCGAGCAGGGGGAGGAGAGAGGGACAGAGAATCCCAAGCAGACTCCCCACTGAGCACAGACCCCCCCCCCCTCAATGATGGGCTCAAACTCACGACCCTGAGATCACAACCTGAGCCGAAATCAAGAGTCAGACGCTCAACCAACTAAGGCACCCAGGTGCCTCACATCACACCGATTTTGAAAAAAGAAAGCCAGTTAAAACTGTTGGTGTGTGTCCCATCACCGCAGGATGCCGGCTCCCGACAGGGAGGGTGTGCACCGCCGCAGGGAACAGCAGCATCGTGGAGCGCTAGCAACAGCCTCGGCCCGGAGAGCTCACGAGCTCACGAGCCCCCCGGCCCTCCCCCAGCGGCGGACTCCACAACAGGCTGCGCACCCGCGCAGTCGGCATCTTCTGTCTCTATCTGTGTGAGAGACAACGTTGAAGCAGACTTTTCTTTCCTTTTTATGAAATTTCCAAGGGATTTTCTTAGGTCAAGACCAAACAGACCTGATTCCACTGGGCCATACTCTTAAATGCCTTAATATATTATTTGATAATGACATTAATTTCACTCTTAATGTGGCGACCTAAGAATTTTAAAAGTCAATGTAAACAGAAGTTACTACTTTCTATCTCGTTGATATTTACTACGTTTTTCTACAAAGTATCAGCTGGAGGATGACTGCAGTTATTTTCAGAGGTTACACACATTCCTGTGCCATCGCACACCCAGGGCGGCCACACGTGAGCTGCTGGTGCTGATGTCCCACCTGCTGTCTTGGGAGGAGGCAGGAGAAATTAACTTGAAATGGATGAAGTGCTTAAATTTAACACTTGTAACCATAAAAACCCTGACATAAGTCTTGGCAAGGGTTTTACGGATATGACACCGAAGCACAAAGTCACAAAAGCAAACAGCGACAAGTAGGATCGCATCAAACAAAAAGCTTCTGTAGAGAAAAGGAATCAACTGAGGGTAAACAGGGACCTTGCGGGAAGGGAGAGAATGTTTGCACCCCGTACCTCTGGCAAGGGGCTAACATCCAGAAACTCCCGCTCCTCAACAGCAGAAACAAAACGCGACCCAATCTGACTTTTAGAGTGGGCAGAGCACTCGAACAGGTGCGTGAAGGCGCGCCCGGCCTCCCTGAGCAGCGGCGAGGGGTCACGCACGCCCGCCGGAGCCGCCGAAACCCCCAAAACCCCCAGCGTGGGGAATGGGGATGGGGCACTGGTTGTGGCAGTGGTTTCTCGGGTGTGTTTGGTGGATCGGAATGTGGCCGACGCGGACGAAGGCAGCCTCGTGCCCCAGGGTGCGTGCCCTGGACCACCGTGTGGAGGGTCCTCAGAAAGCCGAACACGGGGCCGCCCTACGAGCCGGCAATCCCCCTGCTGGGGTCTGCCCCAAGGAGGGGGACCGGGACACGGAAGCGGTGCCGGCAGCCCCACGCTCACTGCGGCGGGTTCACCAGAGCCCCCGGCCGAAGCGTCCAGGAGCCGCGGGCAGCCCGGGAAGGCGCGGGTGTACACGCTACACAGTGAAGAACAAAGGAAATCCTGCCGTTTGTGGCAACATGGGTGCACCTGGAGGGTATGATGCCGGCTGAAACAAGACAAATAGTGCGTGGAATCACTCCATCGTGGAATCTAAAGACATCAGACCCAAAGACACAGACAGTAGGATGCTGGGCGCAGGGGCTGCGGTTGGGGGGTGAGGGGGGTGTTGTATGAAGGTACAGACTTTCAGTTATCGGATGGATAAGTTCCAGGGACCTGACGTCACACGTGCAGAAGGGCCAGGTTCGGAGCATGGTTAAGAAGCAGGAGGGCCCTGTTGCCTAGGGGAGCAGGGTCCAACACTCTGATGTGGAACATCTCGGGCAGGAAGCTGTAGGCAGCCCCAACTCTGTCCATCTTCCTGGTTGGGGAGGTGGATTCGAGAGAGTGTCTGTGGGGAGACAAGTGGGTGGGACAGAGACCCTGGCCGCCTGGAGGGGTTCAGGGGCCTGCAGGAGAGGAGGGCCTTGCGGGGAGGTCCGGATTCCCCTTCCCGCTCTTGCCTCTGCATCGGGCCAGAGATGTTTCTGGCAGTTTTTTGGGAGGACTCACCTCCTGGTTTTGCAGAGAAAATCTTCAGTGGTGTGAACCCGATCCCAGCCGTGCACATCTGCAAAGGGCCCCGGACAGGTGTGTGCAAGCCAGCAGCAGAGCACATGGGCGACAGCCGGGCCTGGGCCATGTCAGGTTCCGGGTGCTGCCCACTGGCTGGCCCGGCTGACCCCTGGATGCAGTCTGTAGTGGGCTCTGCCCAACTCCGATGTGGTCTGTAAATGTCACTGCTGGTTCTTCCGCACAGGATTGATGAAGAGAGATCGGGGACAACTGCTGGGCCCACTCAGGACATCTTGTGACCCCATGGCGGACGACACAGTCATGGTGGGCTCTGACACTGGTTTCCAGTTCCTCTCCCCTCTGTGCCTGCTGGAGACCCCTGGCCTCCCTGACCCCGGCCTCCGCACCTCCTGCTGCAACCTCAGAGTCTGCGTGAGGCCCCCACACCATCCTGGGCACACAGACAACCCTCTTTGAGCCCCGTCTGTCCACTGTGCTGCTCACTCATTTCCTGGGGCTGGCGCACCGACACAGGCCGCCTTCCAGCACAAAGTACTGGCCATTGATTCCTTTCTACCTACTAAACGAGGCTCAATAACTCAAATGGACGCCAGCTGTCCTGCACCAACGGTGCCCTGGGGGCTACACGGCCCATTCCAGCTCTCTGTGGCACCCGGAGGGGCGCATCTGGGTCCATGTTCTCCAGGAGAGGAGCCACTTCCAGACAGTATCCAAAGGGAAAGCAGGTCTCCCGGCCCCGGCACAGACCTGGTGCTTTTGTGTCTCCAAAAGCACCCTTCAACTTAACCATCTTGGGCTCCACATCTCTGACCAAGCGGGGGACAGGCTGGGCACTGGGCAGTGTAAGAGGAGCAGACGCGAGCCCCAGTGCCTCTCATTGGCTGGTGCCTCCTCCTGAGTCCACCTCCAGTGCGGTGAGCCGCCAGAGGATACCTACTGTGTGCCATTGCAGAGTGTGGACATGCGTGCCCACTGCCCAGGAAGCAGGTGTCTGCAGACTTCTAGACCTACTGTGTGCCACTGCAGAGCATGCACATGTGTGCACACCACCCAAAATGGTAAACACTAGGTCGAGAGTTTGGATATCAAGGCCTATTTATTTACTTACATTCTTCAAGAATTCTGCATCATATGCCTCCACTGAGCCTGGCATATTGGTGGGTGTGCTCAGCAGAGTAGTGGCCCCAAAGCGCCCCATCCTAATGCCCAGGACCGTGAGTGTGAGTGCATTACCAGACCACGGCCAGGGGAGCCAAGTGAAGGTGGAGGGAGGGTACTAACCAGCTGACCCGGAGGCATGCGCGGGTGGCTCAGGTGACTTCAAGGCACTTGGAAGGGGAAGAGGGCAATAGCAGGGTGGGCGTCAGATGGAGGCCACATGAGGCCTGTGGAGACGGAAGGCAGGTGGGCGGCCCGCAGAGGCTGCAAAGGGCAAGGAAGTAGCTTCTTCCCGCGACCCTCTAGGAGGACGCAGCCCTACCAGCAATTGGAAGTGAGCCCGGGATGGGGAGGCCCTTCCAGAATTCCAGCCTGAAGAACAGTAGGTTCTGTGTTGTTTTCAACCTCGTTGCCGGCCACGTGTCACAGCAGTGGCAGGAAACTAACACACAGCCGGTTTATCCACTGGTCCAACCGCCACCTCGCGCAAGAAGAAACAGATGCAAGTGGCTCTGGACCCGGAGAGACAAGCGTGCGGGCGCCTCGTCTCCGGACGGGTTCCGCACACTGTCTGAGCAGAAGGGAGGCGTCAGTGCAGAAGGAGCGGAGACGGCGTCAGAACAGAGCTGTCTGTCCCTTCTGTGCGGCAGTTGAAGGCAGGGCCCTGGAGGCGGACGCCAGGGCTGGTGTCCCCTCCACCGTCCGCAGGCGAGGGAGTGGCCGCACCAGGTTCCTCTTCCCACACTCTCACTGGGGGTTGGCACAAGGGGCCGTGTGCCCCCCGAGTGGCCGGGGCAGCTCCCTCCTACAGCTGTGCACGGGGCTCTCCCCGGGACTGGCTGTGGCCATGGCCACGCTGGGGTCCCACTCCTCACCCACAGTTTTAATGGCTTTGAATGCTTTGCGAGATGAGGCAACGCCAGCCTGGGGCTTTGCGGAAAACATCAACATTGTCATCAGGAAATGTGCCCATTACACTTCCAATTTTATTTTTATTTTTAAAATTTAAATTCAATTAATTAACATACGATATATTCTTGGTTGTAGAGGTACAGGCCTATGATTCGTCAGTCGTATATAACACCCAGTGCTCGTTACATCACATGCCCTCCTTAACGTCCATCACCCAGTTACCCCATCCCCGCACCCCCCTCCCCTCCAGCAGACCTCAGTTTATTTACTAAGATTACGGTTTGTCTCCCTCTCTGGTTTTGTCTTGTTTCATTTATTTTTTTTTCCTCTTTTCCCCTATGACCCTCTGCCTTGTTTCTTAAATTCCTCATATCAGAGAGATCATATGATCGTTGTCTTTCTCTGATTGACTTATTTCGCTCAGCATAATACCCTCTAGTTCCATCCACGTCGTTGCAAATGGTAAGATTTCATTTCTTCTGATGGCTGCATAGTATTCCATTGCATAGATATACCACATCTTCTTTATCCATTCATCTGTTGATGGACATCTAGGTTCTTTCCATAGTTTGGCTATTGTGGACATTGCTGCTATAAACATTCAGGTGCACGTGCCCCTTCAGATCACTACGTTTGTGTCTTTAGGGTAAATACCCAGTGATGTGATTGCTGGGTCATAGGGTAGCTCTATTTTCAACTTTTTGAGGAACCTCCATGCTGTTTTCCAGAGTGGATGCACCAGCTTGCATTCCCACCAACAGTGTAGGAGGGTTCCCCTTTCTCCACATCCTCGCCAGCATCTGTCGTTTCCTGACTTGTTCATTTTAGCCATTCTGACTGGTGTGAGGTGG
>RCUC01138909.1:0-21447 GCA_003697995.1 Taxidea taxus jeffersonii | reverse complement strand
AAATGAAAGGAATGAGTAGCATAGTGCACTTTCTCCAGCTGGTCGCGGGGAAGTACAGACCAAATCCCGCTGAACCACCAAAAGGGTCCTTACCAGACCAGGTTACCTGCACTAATGAGCCACACACAATGCTTCTCTTCCGCTTCCAGGCAGAGAGATCTCGTTAATGCTATAGAGGGAATCTTCCAGAAAATGCCACATTCAACATCAGCACACCTGCTTCATACACCCTACGCTCCAAATGGAGAAAACAAGCAAAAAAATTGATTTAAATTATGCAGGTGGAGGGTAATTAAATATTGATATAATAATTATTAAATTATGCAGGTGTAGGATAGGTTTATGTGAAACTTCTGGAATCACTGCAGGAGGGGTATAGACAATGAAAAACCCTGCATGGTGCTCTGAGCTGGAAGACAATGCTGTGAAGTTATGGTTGAACTGGGCAGCTGGTTAGCTTCACATTTGTCTGTAGGTGGCTAGCTCTCTGGATAAGTTCATCCAAACCAAGGACAAGGCTTCCCCCAAAAGGCCTGAGCGCATAAAAGAGAAAGTACCTCTGATCAGGCAGCTCTAAGAATTAAAAGAAAACATAGAAAAGGAAAATGACAGAAGCCTCCTGAATCCTCTTATTTTCCTGTAAAACCATCATCTGAAACAGCAACAACACCGACAAACTTATTTTCATCTCTACAGTAACGGTCATGATTTCAAAGCTGGAAAGAAACAGCTCTGCGGAGAGCAAATGCTGGAGAGTAGAGCGTGAGGCAAGTTTCGAGGGGCCGTGAGGTGGAGTCATCCCAGGTCTGGACCAGAAATGGGTTTGTAGATGGTGGCTGGGATAGGCACACTTGCCACAGTGAGCTAGTTTGTTGGAGGAAAGATTCCAGTTCCAAGGCAGTGAATTTTTATGTTTGGCCATTTTGTCACTTGTGTCACTAAAAAAGAATGGGCCAGATGGTGGTCTCTAGTATGTTTTTCACAGTGTGGCGTCTGCAGAGGGGTTTACCCTAGCTGGCCATTAACAATCAGTCTGAACAGTTTAAATGAGAGTCCAATGTTGAAAGGCAAGAAAGCCAAATGCTGAAATGTTCTTTAATTTCAAATCTTGGTTGAACTTAAATGTTCGGTTTTAAAAGCCACAATGACAGTTCTAGCCAATGGTTGAGATGACAACTTCAAGTATCTGTTTAAATAAGCCCCTAACCCCATAAAATACAAAAAAATTACGGTTAAACCAAAGAGTTCTCGTGTGTAGGCATTCAACGTTTTGACTTTGGTCTTGTGAGTTTTGACTTTGGGTGAGTAAGTGAGTTTGGACGTTCTCACACTGAAGCAAGCTTCAGACACCTGGGGGACTTGTTAAAACACAGATTGCTAGTCCCCATCCCCAGGATTTCTAATTTAGTAGAAATTTGCATTTTGAAAAATTCCCAGGTAGACGTTCCCAACTTCCCAGCATGTTCTCGGCTGATGGTGTGGGGACCACACACATTTTAAGCACTATGCTAAAACATCTTCTGTCTCAATTGAGCTCTTAAATTTTTTTTAAGCCATAAATTCTTTTGAGAATCTGATGAAAGCCATGGACCTTTTCCTCAGAAAAAATATACAGCTAAACATAGATGTTTGCAATTTTAGAGAATTTATCCCGAGGGAATTCCAAGAGTGTCTGAATAAAAGCTCTTGTCCTGTCTAGAGCAGGGGTCAGCAAACTTTTTCGGTAAATGTCCAGATACTGAATATTTTAGGCTTTATGGACCATACAGTCTCTCAACTCTGCCACTGTAGTGGGAAAGCAGTCAGAGACAGTATGCAAATGAGTGGGTATGGCTGTGCTCCAAAAACGCTGGTGGTGGGCAGTATTTGGCCCATGGGCTGTAGTTTGCCAACCCCTAGTCCATAGCATGGATTTTAGAATCAGATATACTTACAGTATTAGCTGTACAAACTCGGGGTCAATTCTCAATCTACTTCAGCTTTGTTTTCTTCATCTGTGAAATGGAGGGGGGTGGTGATGATTCTTGCTCCAAAATCTTGTGTTGAGAATGAGCTGAGATAATCCACCCAGAGTTCCAGGCATTTTCCTTAAGTGTCATTATTTTTATATTTAACTGTATTAATAATAGTAAGTAAATAAATGCTAGTGTGCAAGCCCGATGTGAATCATGGAGGTGTCACACAGTATTAGTTCTTGTTGTCATTATTATTGTCAGGCAGAGAAGGTGCACAGGAATTACCCAAGTACAAATGAAGAACTCAGAATGTGGGATTTTGTTCTAGAATTGTGAAACAAGAAAGATGAAGGTCTAGTAAGGCCTATGTGTCCTAGCCACTGTCTTTCTCCACATGTTCATTGGGTCCCCTGTGCTACTGATACCTGGCTCTTCTCCTAGTCCATATGGTCTTCAGATAAACCCCTTCTTTTCTGGAATGTTCTTTCTCCTCCTTACCCCATCCTTCAAGGCCTCTGTTTATGTGTTACTTTCTCAGAAGGAAGGTCAACCAGGACCTTGTTCTTTTCCCTTGTGAGTTATTAGACTTGTACTTATTTGCTAGTTTATTTATTGGGTTAAAAGGAAGTCTTCCCTGTTAGGACTGTAGCTCCTTGGGATCTGGACCATTCCTGTTCTGGTCATCACTATGTGTCTGGAGTTTAGCGCCAGTCATGGTGCTTTGTAAATGCTCAAGAAATATTTAATGAATGAATGGGCCAATTTTACCCAAGATTATTCTTGGCTCAAAGCAACATAATGAAAGTTTACTTTGGTGCCTTTTTAAAAAAAAAAGATTTTATTTATTTATTTGACAGAGAGAGAGATCACAAGTAGGCAGAGAGGCAGGTAGAGAGAGAGGGAGAAGCAGGCTCAGGGAGCCTGATGTGGGGCTGGATCCCAGGACCCTGAGTTCATAACCCGAGCTGAAGGCAGAGGTTTAACCCACAGAGCCACCCAGGTGCCCCACCTTTGGTGTCTTTTATCAGTGCTCCTGTCTCTAGGCATGGGTGGGGAGGATAAGGGCGCAAGGGCTGGGACCTCTCTGCTCAGGCAGTTCTGTGCCTCCTGCTGCCTTCTGTGGTCTTTCATGATCAAGGTCCCCCTCCATAAGCTGAGCTCCTCAGTGTCCTCTCCCAACTGTCAGATAAAGCCAAACCTCAAAGCAATTCCACTCTGTGATAACAGACCTTCTCTTCCAGGAGCAGTTGGTTTCAGTGGAGAACTCTGGGGTTGCAAAATCAGAGCAGAGCTCTTGCATGGTTGATCTCCAGGCTGAGGTGGATGGATGGATGGGATAGATAATGGAAGAGGAGCCATGCCTGGAAGCCTTCAGATCTCAGCCCAGTGTCAGCAGTCCACTCTGAAGCAGCATCAGGGCAGATGCTTGAATGTGAGAGAGGCATTTTCTCTTCCTACAGGAAAACCCCATTTAATTCCCCAAACATACTGTTCTAAGATGCACTGTGTAAGTGACATTGATTTAGTGGCTGCTACTACCACCTCCTCCTTTCTTTCCTTTCCTTTCCTTTCTTTCTTTCCTTCCTTTCCTTCTTTCCTTCCTCTAATGACTTAAGCTCCTAATCCTAGTTACAGTGGAGAAAGAGAAAGATACAAAGAGTAATAGTGACTAACAATGACTGCAAGTCTATTGATGAACTTTTGAGCCCTTCAAGCTGCCTGGTTGAGTAGGGCCAAAATCCTGTACAAAGAGAACTAAGCTTAAAATTTAGTCACCAGCAATGAAGGTGACATGTATAACAGATCTGGGGTGCCATGTCCCATCTCCTAGACTCATCCCTTACATCAGTAATAATGTTGATAGTGCTAACAGGATCTCCTTCAGCTCTAGTCACGTAGCCACCCACTTTTATGCCTGATGTGTTTCTTCAAAGCTGGGGGAGCTTTGGGGAGCCTGGCTGTCTAAGTAACTTAAACGTCTGACCCTTGATCTCAGTTCATGTCTCGATCTCAGGGTCGTAAGTTCAAGTCCCACATTGGGCTCCGCTTCTGGGCATGGAGCCTACTTAAAACAAAACAAAACATAACAAAACAAAACAAAACAAAAACTGGGGGACCTATTCAGTCAGTATGTAGAGATAGCCTGGAAGGAAAGGGGAGTTAACCCAGCAGGGGCAAACCTCAACCTATGGGCTGTGGGAGCTAGGGCCCTAGATTCCTTTGAACAGGGGATCCTGGGAAGCATTTTGTGTTCTTCAGAGGTCCCAGGGGGAGTCGAGACTCCCTGCCTGCTACAGCAACCTCAGCAACCCATCTTTATAGTCTTTCCTTTTCCTTTTCTCCCCGCTTTCACCCCTTCACTCCTATCTGTGTGTGTTTGTTTGTTCTGTTTTGGTGATGGTGGGACACCTCCCATATAAACTACCTGCCCCCAAGCCCTTTCTTAGCCTTAGCTTTTGGAAGAACCTAAACTAAGGCAAGGGGTGATTTCCTAGTGATGCCATGTACTTAAAATAGTTTTACCTAAAAAGTGGTGATTTGCCTTTTTTTTTTCCATCAAAAACAGAAGTGAAGGAAATGGCTTTGGATGGAAACATATGGGATGTAGAAGGCAGGGACATCCATTTCTTGGAGAGAAGCCTTTGGACCAGCACTATCAGAAAGGGGAGCCACTCACTACATGTGGTTAGTGACTTAAGTGTGGCTAGTCTGAGTGAGGAGCTGAATTTTTCACTTAATTTAAATTCACTGAAATAATTACATGTGCCTAGTGGCTACTGGGCTGGATGGCATGGCTTTAGACATTACAAGAAAAAGCTCTTTCTGGACGTTTAAAAAGTAAATTATGTGGCTGACTCTACTGGTTACCTAACATCTATTCTTTCAGAATTCTGATTGTATTCAGTATGCTACTGTCCCGAGTTAAAAAATACAAAAAACCCCTGATTTCCTGGACTTTCGTGCAGCTGTGCATGGTCACAGGAGCTTCCCTTCCTGTATAAAAGAGCCTGGAACAAAGAAGGAGCCCTGTTCTTTGCCTTTCCCTGTCACTTGTCTTTCTGCCTGATCATACACCATGCTCAGAGGTACAGCAGTCTTCTTACTATCAGCAGGGAGAGAGCTGCCTATAAGTTGGAAGAAGCCTGAGTCCTAAACCCTTCCTCAATTTGCTGCCCCAGCCTGGCCCCCTGATCTCCAGACCAGGGTGACTGAGGCCAGTAAAATCCTAATGATACTTGTAGGGGAAGGCAACCTCAGTGGCATAGATTATTGTAACAGATTCTGGTTGAAAGTAGATTAATACTAATGTGTTGTGCTTTTTTACTGGAGACTGGGAAATCATGGGACTGAACATAAAGCTCTGCCTAGATATTGCTTGGAAAACTTGGAAAATGAATATAGACTTTGGCCATAAACTAGAAGATGTGATCTTCTCTGGACATTTGCTCAGACGATACCGGGTAGGAGTCCATGGCAGTACCTTGGAATAATACAGAGCCACTCTCCCTAAGGCTTTATGAGATGTCTCTAGATGGCTGAAACCGTCTCAGAGAATGGAGGATGGATTTGCGCTGGTGGTGTTGGGGCCTCTGGGTGGGGCTAACACACTATAAATTCTTGACACAGAATGGGGCCTAGAGCAGAACCCCACACCCGTTTCACCTCCAGTGATGATGAACAAGGGTGCTGAAAAGTTGCATCGCCCCCTTGTAATCCATTTTCAAGCATTTGGTGACTATTTGGGTACCAAGTCGATTTCTTTCCACCATGTAAATCATTAAGTAACTACAATACACAATGTTCTGCCACAGAAAAAAAGATGCTTCACTCTCCCAGGCTTTCACTGAATAAAGAAATTTTTGAACTGAGCTCCTTAAAATATCAATGCTCCATATTACTCCCCAGATACAGATATAAATCTTTATAATGGTGCACTTTACAAGCAGCACTCTGGAGTCTTTTCTGATTGGTAATCACAGTGTTTCCTTATTAATACTGTAAAAAATGTAAAAGGCATAAACATTTTGCAATCTATCTGTTCTTTCTGTGCGGGCATACATCAGGGGCTGCTTTAAGCATTCCTAATGGTTCACCCATCACATTTTTTATGAGTTTATATGGGAAGAAAATTGTACCAGAAAACTGAATTCAATGACTGCCATTCTATGAATAAATTCTGTTATCTTTGATATTCTGGGTATAATAAAAACATACAAAAGTTAAATTTCAGCATCCTTGCAGAGTTATGTCAACTGTTTTTAATGTCAATAAGACACTGCTATTTCAACCAATGTCTTTTCCCTCCAAAAAATACTGCTTGATTTTCAGGTTATGTTTTCATTAAAACAACTTGTTTTTAACAGCGAGATGCTGTGCATGTTTGCTAATTTATGTATACTACAAAGTCTGATCAAAATGAAGAGTTATAATTTTAAGACACGGAGCTCAATAAAAAACCATCTATACTTGAGATGAAAGATTAAAATAAAAGTCAGGTGTCCATAAAATGTATTTTATATAAGTTAGATCAGAAAATGTCTTTGAAGAGTAACTTTGATCAGGCGGACTCTTGGATATATATTTGTATTTACGCACCCTCCCAACCCCGTGATTAGAGGGCATATTTTACATTATATCCTATAGGTATATTCTATAAGTAAGGTTTTGGTCTTTCTGACCATCTGGGAGATTTCTTTTTCAAAAAAATGCAACAATCTAAATACTTTGGGTAGATTTTCCTGAACCGTTCAATTTCAATATTTGCGAATTGATTTATTGTGCTTCCTTGATATAACAAACTCTAAGCAACTTCTTTTCATTATGGAGAGCCTGAAGCTCAAATAATTTCCCCAAAGTAGTGACCCACAGGCTCTCATCTACTCATCTGAAGGTCTGCCATTTTCCTTTTTGAAGGAATTTTGCCTCTGAAATGTCCAACTTATCCAAGTGGCCATCTTCTTATTAATGGATTGTTAAGATTTAGGGAAATTGAAATAAAAAATCTCAAATATATTTAGAACTTTCACAGCTCTGAAAACCCTCTTCTGCTTGCACTCCTATCACCTGGGATATCCTAATGAGTCTGTTCCTATAAGCTATAAGCCAAAGAAGATGTTGCTGGTGCCTACCAGAGAAGTGGACTCAGCCCTGGATTTTTGTGAGCCTCCAGACTTAATTGTGACATTTATGAACTCAGGGTTCTTACCCTCTCTTAAACTCTGCCTCAAGGGAGATTTCTGCCTTATTGCCCAGCCTTAGGCTAACTCTTAACTTTTCTGCAAACAGGACAAGGAGGAAATGACTTGGACAAAAGTACTTTGTAAGGTATATAAAACAAAATTTATTCCTAGGTCTAGTCGAGTTGGAACAGAATTCCTTTTCTGGAAATAAACAGGTAATTGAAATAAAAGTGCCTTCTTGGCCTAAATATGAGTCAGAGGACCTCAATTCTCCTGTGGAAACAGTTTCTTATCCTGGCCATAAACAGAGATTTCCCAGAAATATTAGAGTCCTATAAAGGCTTCCGGAACAGGCCCATTAGGTGGGCCGATGGCTTTTCAATAGACCCATCCTAACTTCTTTAAGGGCGTTCACTGGTTTATTTTCATGATTGGGCTAAACATCTTTTCCGGAGCTACCTAGCCAGATGACTCCATCTGAGAAAATGAGTGTTTTGTTTTCTTTTAAAAGTGTACGTGAAGATGCTTATTTGTGAAGCAGATTCCAGAGCTGGCATCCTTGGAGGTTAATCCTGATTAATAGGTGCTTGGTGATATAATTCTGGCTCTTACTTGAGGTTGAAATTCTGGCCTCTAGCCACCCTGCAATTATCACCAAGTCTCAGGGCACACCTTGTGGGCACCCCTGTATGGAGGTGATAGCTCATTTGGATGGCATAGACAACACCTTGTAACCACGAAACACTCGTTAAGCATCTCATCTTCCAGAATTTCACAATCATCTCTCTCATTTTCCCATGTCCATTAGCACCACGAACAGGAGTTTTGTTCTGCTTTTGTATGACATTTATGAAAGTTTTTCCTTGCTCTGGAGTGATGGTGAGCACTTAGGAGAAAGTGGAATCAACAATGCTTGAGTGTTCTCATCCTGGAGGAGCTCAGTTGACACGTTATGGAGGTGATCACTCTTAAACACACATTGGACCAACTGGGACCAGATGGTGGCTAGCTTTTTTTTTTTTTTTGGAGTTATATCTCTATTATTTTAATTTGATAAGCAGGAACAACTTTATACTGTGTTTCTATCAGCTTCTGGGAAATATCTCTATTGTGTGTTCTCTCTAGGTATAATGACCTGTGAGAGTCCGAGGTTGAAGTATAAGAAATTCTGTGAGGGTTTTCAAGATGGCAGTCAAGTCCTATTAGTTATTTCAAATTTCACTGAAAACCACTGGTATGTAGATTTGCACAAATGGCTGCTTCTTATGTAGCCCACAATAATAAAGAGCCAAGGCAGTTGAAGGAGTGAGAGGCAGCCTGAGCTCTTGGCTTCCTCCAGAGACTTCTACCTTCTTTATGATTCACAAAATCACCTGTGAAGGATATTGAGAATCTGGCTGCATTTTTTTCACAAATCAGAGAAGTGAAGTATTTACTAAGTACTTTTCTACATGTGGAGAGTCCAGAGCTAGATGCTGTGAGGATAAAGGAACTTCAGGATATAGATCTATTTGCTAAAGAAGTTCATAACCTACTTGGAGAGTTAGTGTTAGGTTTTACTTAGATACAAGTGGGTTGGAATCCAACATGCCATCGTGATTTCAGGGACACCGAAAGGATTCCAAATATTTGACCTATACCAAGACTTAATTAAAGCAACTCTAACTCCAACCTCAACTCTGATACCAAAAATTAGTAGATCTCTCATAATAAGTACTTGGAACATGCTGGGCATTGTGATATATTCTTCATCTATGTGATATAATTTAATTCTGACCTGTATTCAGCTTCGACCCTGCTATATCTTTTGTGCCGGTTCATGCACAAGTTCTAAGTGACCTCTTGTATAGACTTGGATTGAGATGGACGGCCACTGAAGCCACTGAACGGGGCCCTGAGTTTGTAACTATATGTTCCCAAAGCCATCCAGAGAGCTTTAATGCAAGATTCCCACATATTTTGAAGATCTGATAATGCTGCGATCAGCAACGAATCTGAAGTGACCTCCTAGGGTATGATAATGCCCCGTTCCATTCCCTCAGTCCCCAAAAGGCCTCCTGTTACCCTGAGGAATTTTAAAAAGTAAAAATTTCTCTAATAATAGTCTCAACATGTCTCTTCTATATCTTCTTATTGAGCAGATTGGCTTCAAGATCCCACCATCTTTTAAGGGCTCTTGTGTTGTAGGCTCTGTGTGGTGAAAAAGACAGAATTCTCACAAGAACTGCTTGGATTTCCAGTAAATTCTGGGTGTCTATCTGTACTTCCACAAAGAAGTAGTGGACACAACTGTTTCCCATCTCTGAAGTCTCAGCACAGGATGAGAGTGTTAGCTCCTCAAACACCTTTAAGTCAAGGCTACCAGTGTGTCCCTTTAACCTGGTTTTTCCCGAACAACAGATTGTTTAAGGAAAAGAATTTGGGAAATGTGATTGGAATTATTTTTTTATTGGGTGGTGAAGAGAAGCTAAATAAATATGTGCCAAAGTAGATCGTATAGTTGTTTCTGCAAGTCTTCTTTTTGTTTTTGTGTTTCTATTAAAATATGGGGAGACACTAAGTGTCCATTAGTGTGACATGGAAAAAACAGCCCAGAAAATGTATTTCTTAAAGTCGGAATGTTCGTTGACTGTCATATGCCCCTATTCATAGATTTTTTTTTTTACTCTTTCAAGAGGGTTTATTTATTTGAAAGAGAGAGAAAGAGAGAGTAGGGGAGGGGCAACAGAAGACAGAGCAGAGGATAATCTCAAGCAGACTTTCTGCTGAGTGTGGAGCCCAACTCGGGGCTCAATCCCACGACCCTAAGACCATGACATGAGCCGAAATCAAGAGTCAGACGCCCTGCACTGAGCCACCCAGGCGCCCTTTCGTACATTTTTTTTTTCTTTCTTAAACAACCTAGAATCACTTAAGTTAACCGAGGCCCGCATGAAATGACTAACAGGTCAGCTTCATACCTCAGCCTCTCATGCTCCTTCCCTTAACAGTTTTCTCCTTTTAAAGTTTTCTTTCCATAAATCTTAGGAGTATTAGACACTGTGAAAATACAAGAAAAAAATTATTTTAATTTTTTCTAGATTTATTGAGATATAGCTGACATATAACATTGTGTAAGTTTAAGGTGTACAACTTGTTGATTTGATACACATATATTACAATATGATTATCACCATAACCACTGAAGCATCAGATAACATCTCTTTCACGTCACATAATTGCCATTTCTTTTTTTGTGTGGTGAGAACATTTAAGATCTACTCTCTTAGCAACTTTCAAGTGTATAATACAGTATTGTTAACTATAATTGCAATGCTGCTCATTCGATACCCAGAACTTCTTCATCTTCTAACTGGAAGTTTATACCCTTGGACCCACATCTCCTCATCACTACCAACTCTCCGCCACCCCTTCCCCGCGCCCCGCCACTGGCCCTGGTAACCACCATCCTACTTTCAGTTTCTATGTCACAAATAAGTGATATCATACAGTATTCATCTTTCTCTGACTTACTTCACTTAGCATAATGACCACAAATTTCATCCATGATGCTGCAAAAGGCAGACAGAATTTCCTTCTTTATGGATTTCCTTTTTGATGGACTCTTAGGCTGTTTCTATATCTTGGCTTTATGACAAATGCTGCAATAAACATGGTAGTGCAAATATCTTTTCAATAATCTGTTTTCATTTTATTTGGTTGTATACTCAGAAGGAAGATTGCTGGATCATATGGTAATTCTATTTTTAATTTTTGAGGAAACTCCATATTGTTTTCTGTAGTAACTGCACCAGTTTGCACAGCCACCAACAGTACACGGGAGCTCAAAAAATTTTATTATAGCCTTCATTTTTTAGAAAGATTTTATTTATTTGACAGAGAGAGACCAAGTAGGCAGAGAGGCAGGCGGGGGGCGGTGTGGGGGGTAAGCAGGTTTCCTGCTGAGCAGAGAGCCCGATGCAGGACTCGATCCCAGGACCCTGAGATCATGACCTGAGCCAAAGGCAGCAGCTTAACCCACTGAGCCACCTAGGCCCCCCTTATTTTAGCCTTCAAATAGGTGCCTCTTTTCTTCATTTCCTCTCTCTCATTGAGTACCTTTAAAGGGAGATGGTGTGAGTCCTAGGAAGAATATAGGATTTGTTCAAGACAACTGGGACAAAGCACTACTCATTTGTGTCCACTACAATGCATCCAAAGGAACTTAGAAGAAATCTGATATAAATGTTAATATTAATATTGCTCCCCTATGGAATCATGAACAGAATTAAATGGTTTAGCTAAGTATCGGTGCCAGAATCTGTCCTATCATTTGGCAAAAAGTCAGTGACAAGAGTTGATTAGTTGTAGCTAATCAGTGACGTGCTAGTAAAGTAGGGATGAGAGGTAGAGGGGGGGTCTCGGAAGCCCAATTTGTGGCATTTGTCAATTTCTGAGGTGTAAATACCCTCATTATGATTGATTTCAAGGACCAATGGTTTAACAATGGGCTCACACAATTCCTGCAAATTTAACAGTTAGCTTTCATAGGCTAGTGTGATCCGGCTTCCGCATGTCACTATGGCTTCTCTCTGAGAACTGAGAGCCCCTGCCTCTGGGAAAAGATATCCAAGGGACACTTCTTTCTTGTACCTGCCCAGGGTTTCCCCTAATGAGGGGTGAGGCTGATCTCATTCATCACATTTTCCTCTAAAATGGCTGGTGATTAAGGAAAACCTCTTTTTTTTTTTTTTAACTTTTTAAAACAGCTTTTTTGAGATATAAGTGACATTAAAAAAACCACCTTCAAGGAAATCTCTCAAGTATGCAGAACTTTGTGTGAAGAAAATAAGACACTGAAAATGCTTATACAATCCAAGATGCCAATTTACCAGAGGGATGGCTAAAAAACAGATTAGAAATAATGCCAAAACTCATACAAATCAGTAGCAAAACACCAAATAACCCAATTAAAAAGATGGCGTAGGACTTGAATAGACATTTCTCTGGGGAACACATACAAATGGCCATCAGGTACATGAAAAGATACTCAATGTCACTAATCATCATGGAAATACAAATCAAAACCACAATGAGTTATCACCTCATACTTTTGGGGATGGCTATTCTCAAAAAGACAAGAAATAACAAGTGTTGGCAAGGCTGTGGAGAAAAGGGAACACTTGTGCTCTGGTGGTGGGAATATAAATCAGTGCAGCTACTGTGGAAAATAGTTTGGAGGTTCCTCAATAAATTAAAAATAGAAATTCCCTATGATCCAGCAACCCCACTTCTGGGTATATAATCAAAGGAAATGAAAAGAAGATAGCAAAGAGATATCTGCACTCCCATGTTCACTGCAGTATTATTCACAGTGGCCAAGATATTTAAACAATGTTAAGTGTCCAATAATGAATGAATGGATAAAGGAGATGTGGAATATGTGTACAATAGAATACCATTCAGCCATAAGAAAGAAAGAAGGAGATCCCACCATTTGTGGCAACTCAAATGAATCTGGAGGGCATTATGCTAAGTGAAGTGAGTCATATGGAGAAAGAAAAATACTGCATGGTATCACTTTTATGTGAAATCTCAAAAAAAAAAAAAGTTAGACTCAGAAACACAGAGTAGAAAAGTGGTTGCTAGAGGCTGAGGGATGAAGGGTATAAGATCAATAAGGTCGGACGGTCTAATGTATAATAGGGCGACTATAGTTGATAACACTGTATTGTACAATTGAAATTTACTAAGATGGGATCTTAAATGTTCTCACCAAAATGAAATGAACAAAACTTTATGTCAAAAAACAGAAAGAAATGAAATGATTTCCAAATAACTTACAGTTTCAATTTATTGATTATACACAGGATGTGGTTAAATGATGTCCTTTATCTTAGGATGAAATAATTAGGAGATTCCAAGTTGGGCAGATTTTGGTCTGCAAGCAGGCAGGTGCCGGTATGGAGGTGAGGGTGTGCTTTGATTCATCTTCAGTGGCCAGCATCACTCAGAGAGGAAAAGCCAGGGTCACATGGAGGTATGTGTTCAGATGTGGTCAGCAGAAGCTTTGGCTGTATTGCTGTGGCTATTTCTCCTTTCCGTGGTGTTTTTGGATGCCTGGTCTAAGTTTGTTTTCTGTGGTTGAGTGTACAGAATCCTAATATCGTAATATTGGGAAAGACATGCACGTTAGTACAGAAGTATCTTTCTCAATTTCCCTGACCCATACTCATTCGCTTGAGCTCAAAGTCCACCCAGGAAAAGGACACTCAACTTCCAAGGCCCCTGCTTATATTTTCAGGCCACTCTATTTGCTAGAAAATTCTTCAGGCAGAGTAGGATCTTTATCTCTGCAGCTACTTTTGGTTCTTCTCTGGAGAGGACCTAAGGTGGACACACAGCTCTAAAAGTTGTCAGAGGCATTTCAAGTTCAATTCCACAAACATTTCCTGCATGTTTACCATGGCTAAGACTCACAGACATACTAGCCTCATTTCTGTCCTTGAGAAGCTCAAAGTCTGGCAACCCAGAAAGGTTCATAAACAGAGAACTTAATTCTATTCTAGCATTCTGTAACAGAAACTCCCCTTGTCCTATCAATTGTCCTTCCTTTCCCCTGCCCTGTGCTGATGACAGGACCTTCCATGTTTTAACATAAGCTCATCACTGTGACAAACACAATTGGTTGGTCTGGGGGAGGGTCCCTGACCAAATCGCACTAATCACAGTGTTCTGCCCTCACTGGTGTTAAAAAAACAAAATTCTACTGAATAAATTTTAAAGCCATATTGGCTTTATTCAAAGATTCATGAATC
The DNA here is from genome assembly GCA_003697995.1 of Taxidea taxus jeffersonii. Lineage (NCBI taxonomy): Eukaryota > Metazoa > Chordata > Mammalia > Carnivora > Mustelidae > Taxidea > Taxidea taxus. Next base: position 7,515 of record RCUC01138909.1, on the reverse strand, counting down.
GGCAGCATCCCATCTAGCAGACAGAAAGGAGCTCTAAAGAGCTGTACAAAATGAAAGACTTTTATAGGTAGAAGGGGGTGGCACATAGAAGTTATACTAGCAAACAGCTGATTAGTTGTGGCAAGGTCACTTTTGTTTAAGGGACGGTAGGGGTCTATCAAGCAGACTACCTTGCTAGAACCAGCCAGGTAATTCCAGATAGACTGCTTTAAGATCACTTTCCTGGGGGAAGCTGAAACTAATTAAGTTAGGTGTTAGGTCTCAGTTTAGTGACATGGGACTTAACACGAGTGACTCCATTTTGAGCCCAATGTCTCTTTTTGGAGCACTGGCCAATGCTGAGTAGTCCAGGCTTGGGCTCGTGATCACAGCTGGCCACTCAGAGTACTTCCTTGGGACTTTAAAGTTTGCTATCAGAAAGGATATAAGCCAGTCTCTCATGACTGTCTCCCTAATGACCACACAACCCTGCAGCTGCTGTAGCCATGGGTGCTGCTGTTCTGCATGGAGAAAGAGTGAGGCAGATGGGCAGAGAGAAGGAGGCATGAGAGGTGGAGAGAGGGTCCTGGCAGTGTTGCATTTCAAGCTTCCATTTCCTCTTGAGACCCATCTCCATCTCTGCTGGTCACCTGTCCATCCCTTCCTTTGAATCACCAATTCAACACATTCTCCTTGTTGTAAGCTGAGAGTTTGGTTTCTGGGTATTTTTTGGGGGGGGGGCGAGGTGGGAGGGAGACAGGTGGAGAAGGCTAAATGAAGCGATTAGAGAGCAGTGTTGATGCCCCCAAACCAGCCCCTTTGCTGGAGAAAAACTTGTCTCGGGCACATAGTGAAGAAATAATCTGAGTATCAAAGAGGGAAAGGCTTGTGTTTCCTTGGAAGATGTTTGGTTGGGGGTCAGTGAGAGGTGGAGAACGATAAGGCAAGGATACCATTGCGGGTGGGAAGGCTGTTGAGTGGAAATTGTTTTCTTGGTGAGATGTTTATATTCACCACTGCTTCCTGGGGGCATCTTGTCTGTTTACTCTGGGTCTGCTGCTAAAGCAGTTAACTTCTGGGTGGTTCTGTAAAGCCTGAATAGGGATGGAGCCCTGTATTTGTCTGTTAATAGAGGGCTTATTGTATGCCTGACACTTACAGATAAATACATATTTATGTATATTACATATGTACCGTCCAATGTATTTATGCATAAATCTCATAATATTATCATAGAGTTGAGAATTATTATCCACATTTTATACATGAGGTCAGTAGGTTGTCTGAGGCTCACACTCTGATAGAGCGACAGCTGGGTTGGAAATGCTTCTGACCTCAAACTACACTGTATGTCCCTTTCTTCCTAGAGAGGGATTCTGGTCCCTAAGGTTTGAGGTTTGCTGTGGCAATATCTCTCTAGTGGTATGGCTTGGGGATTGCGTTCCCTGGGAAAGACTGGGTTCATCCCGGCCCTCCCTGGAATTCAGCCTTTGTCCTCAGAGCAAGGGAGGTGTGAATGGTTCAGGGCAGGTCTTTTCTCTGGCAAAAGCCCAGCACTCAGCAGGTTGAACCAGAGTCCTACAGCCAGGTGCGTCCGGCCTGAGTCACCACGCCCGGCCAGGTGAGGCTCTTAGGTGGCACCTGCCTGTGGTTGGCAAGACTTCTGAGAGGGCTGCCTAATCCCAAATAATAATAATGACAACAATAGCAGTGATAATGGAGGGCTTTATGTATGCGAAGTGTGGTTCAGTCCTAAAAGGTCCAGGAACTCTACAAAAGGTCCTGATAAGTATTATTATCTCCTGGGAGAGCTACAGGTTTATCTTGTGGGCAAATTCTGTGTAGAGAGGTAAAAAGCCTGAAAGATAATGAGGGCAGCAAATAGCAAGTACTAATGCCTATACCCAGGAAAAAAGACAGGCAGAAAGCCATGTCTGGGGGATCAGGGCTAGTTCAGGAGGAACTTTTCTCTTTGGACATGGATTATCAGCAGCAAATGACAGAGTACAAGCTCAGGTTTTAAGACAAAGACACGAGTACTGCATGGGAGGCCATTTGTTCTGCATGTGAGGTCTGCAGATTGCACACTCGAGTGTGTCTGGGGGCTGCAAGCAATGGGAATGAATGAAAATGCTCAAGTGAAGGGCAGCTATATTGCAAGTAAAAGGAGATAAAGATGACAAATAGCAATCTATGTTTGGCTCTAGTATTGTGGGATGATAAGGAGAGGTGGAGACTGTGACAAACTAATAAAAGAACAGATGCCCCTGCTGAAGGGACAGCTCCACTCAGATCCAACCAAAGCTGGCCTCATGGTGTCAGGTCTTCCAATTTTGGGAAGAAACTGGAAATCTAAATTTTTGTGGAGCAGATCTTGAATTTGAAATATTGATAACTGATATGAACATTTCCAAATGCTCTTGGCCAATGGCCTGCCTCATTGGGTTTCTCATGGAAGATAACCCTTCCATTGTTTTGAATTTGTAAGAAGTTTAGCCTCATACTACACATGGAATTGGATGAGACAGAGCTGGCCCATTATGTACCTCAATCCCATTCTGCATCCCTAAGGTTATGAAGGAAGCCAGTGGGAAGGGGGAGGGGCAGGATATTCCAGGCTCACATGTGTCAAGACACTGGAAAGAATGTGGGCTGGATGGCACTACCATGCCAGGTGTGGCCATGATTGTAGTCAGATGAGAACAAAAACAAAATCTTGGTGGAAGGAGAAGTTGGTGAGGGTGAGATACAGCAGGGCTAGTGGAGATAAAAGGAAACTAGGACAAAATGTTATCTCTTTTAGCCTCCCTGCCCCTTTCTTTCTCCTTACTGCCCTCCCCTCTCTTTCTCCTTCCCTCTCTTCTTTATTTCCTCCCTTCCACAAATTCACTGCCCACTAACACTGTGTCAGGAGCTTTACTAAGCTATGAGAATATCACCTATGCATAAAATTATATTTCCAACTTCTAAAATATATATATATATATCATGTGAAATAGCTATGCAGATTTTTACCAAATTTGGAGATAAGTTCGACAAGATTGGAGATTATACTAACTGTGTAAATATTTCTTGAAGGAAATCATCTCAGTAAGATACACAATCAACCCTCAGAGCTGCAGAAACTGAACACTGAAAAGAGGCTTAATGTTTTTCAAGGACATGAGACCTACCAGATGCCTGAGGTGCTTTGAGCAGAGACTACAAATAGTAGATTCAAATCTGATAGTTGAACTGAAAGTCACAAGGGAAATATCTGTTCCTGGCAATGTCAGCTCTGTATAGGTACTCCTGCGTCAGTAGCAGCAATAGGTGTTCATTTAATGAAGTTAATGACCTTTCCTATTAATATGGCCAAGGCTACTAGGGATGCCTAAGGGTCACTCTTACTGTAAAACTTTATTTAGAGCATGATCCATGGATAGTGGTGTCAGCATTACCCAGGAGCCTGTTAGAAATACAGACTCTTAGCTGCACCACAGACCTACTTCCTTCCAACAGTATCTCCACATGTGTGTATTAAAGTTTGAGAACTCTAAAACAGGAGTTATAAACCCTGCAATCATCTGGGGAGCTAAAAATACTAATGCTCCCCTTTCCGCAGCTCCTACCATGAAGAGGCTCTGGTTTAATCAGCCTGGGAGTGGGGTCTGGGCAGTGGAAATTTTCGAATCCTCTCCCTGATGTGAAGCCTGGTTTGAAAACCACTGATTGTTAACAATGCTAATTCTTGGGCCCTACCTTAGACCTAATTGATCAGAATCTGTGTCTTAAGCCTAGTAGGCATGATTCTCGTGTTTATGTTTGAGAACCGCAGTCCCAAAGGATCACAATCTATGGTGGAGAGATAGGAAAAACAGGTCCTTTCTATGTGGTGGGATGAGGGCCCAGACAGGGACAAGCCCACATTTTCCAGTGAGGGACATCCAGCCCTGGGGCAGAAAAAGGCAGGAAGGTCTTCTGTACGAGGTGATAGACATCTAGAGGGATGTGTGGAACCTCATCCAGTACAGAGATGGGAAAGAAAAGAGCAGTCCAGTGAAAGGAAGAGCAGGTGCAATGTCCCTGAGGTGGGAGTCCATAGTTCATCTGAGCATCTGAGAATCATTCAATTTGGCTGGAAGACAGGGTGCTGAAAGGTAAAATTAAGCTATAGGTAGGAGATAGGAACAAAGGACCTTATGTGTGGTGTTCAGGAGTCTTGACTCTATCCTGGGTGGGGTTTTGGTGGGAGAGTATTAGAAAGATCACTGTGGTTGTCATATGGGCAATGGATGGGGGACAGCCTAGAGGAGGCAGGAGACTAGTTGAATGGTCACGGTAGTTCGGACATGAGATGCATATACCATCAACCAGTGAGTTTTTACTGAGAATGTAATACACGAATAATTGTTTGGGACATAGTAGGCAGTTTTTGACCTCAAGGGTCTTTGTTGGATTGTCAACACAAGTAGATCATCCAATTCAACCAGTCAATTTGACTTAATTCAAAAGTGTTCATAAAACCTGCATTACAGAGAGGCCATGTGCCCAGGGACAGGGACATGCAGTGATCAATAAGCCATGGTGGCTGTCATCAAGGAGCTTATAGTCTCCTGGAGGAGGCAGATATGACCAGATACCATACATGGTATAGAGTACAAATGCTGTTATGGACAAATAAATTAATGAGCACCAAGCCACTGACTTACCCAGCCTCATCCTTTTGCTTGGCTCATCCGGCCAACCACAATCTTGTGCAGCAGCATTATCTTTTTTCTCATTTCACAGATGAGAAAACTGAGGTTCAGAGAGGTTATGCATTTGTTCAGAATCCCAGGACTGGTGAAGTAGCAGAGATTGGATTTTTGTTCCAGGACTTCTAGTCTCATCATCTCATATTTTGAAGATTATCATGATGTTTCTCAAACTCCATTTATCCTTTTGGATGTTCATCACAATTTTGCAAGCCTGAACTATTATTTGCTTTGTATTTTACATTAAACAGGCTTATTTTTTCATGTTAAATATTTTTTTTCTAAAACAGAAGACTGTATGACTATAGTGCATAGAAAGACAGCATCACTTGCCACAAATAGCTAATAACTGTAAAATTAAATACATCAGACACAAATTATAAATAGTGGCATACTGCCCAATGCTTTAAGTCTTAGGTCTGCTTTCTTTTTGCTAACAAAAGAATCCTGCAGGTGTTAAGAGGTGTTAAAGACCTGGTAGCACCAACCTGACACCAAGCTTCGACTTACCACAAGGCTCTAAAGATAACTGAGCCTTTTGGAAATAACTTTCTCACTATGAGATTTCATCTTACTTAATGGTATCTATCACCTTAAGTAATTGTACATCATTCACAGGCCAGACACTGTGAAGGGTCCCATTCTTCCTTTTTTCCTTTTTGTAAGACGATGATCTTCCCTGTCATAACTCCACCCCCCCCACCCCATGAGGTCATTAGGGGCATTCCTTCTTGGTGGATAAAGGAGAGTGAACCTTTGGGAGAAAATCATAGGGTATAGAGATAGCTGTTGCTGTTTCAGTCTTGGGGAAATACAACTGATAAACAGTGATGATCTTCCTGTGATAACCCATAAGGGTTAGATTTTGCTTTGTTCTCAGTATGTGCTTTGCGATTTATCTCCTTTGTCGGCCACTTCAGCCTTGATCTCATGTTTCTGTTTCTCATACACAGATTCATAATACCCTCCTTCACTTTGCTAATCATGTTTCATGATATTTTTATGTTGTTACAAAATAGGGTTATATTTAGGATGCAGAGGACTTCAGAGGGGCCTCAAGCTTCACGATCCCTGGGGATTGAGACACATGGAAGCTGGTTGAGAGGGAAGGTTGTCTCTGGTTTGTCTGCTCACAGAGACCTCTAGATACTGGAGCATTGGCCACTCATGTGGAGTGACTGAAGAATGAGTCTTTGGGTTCGTAGGTTTCAGAGCAGTGTGAAAGTCTGAGGACAAAACTCCACTTCCAATAAGCAGGGCCTGGGGAAGGTCTCTACACTGCATTTAGATCTCCCTGCATTTTGGGGGTTCTCAACCCCTAGAGAATGGGCTTCTACCTTGACCATTTCTGAAACCCTGACTGGAGAATGTGCATGAGTGGGGACTTGTTTGTTGGCCTAGCTCTGTATATACCTCGTTCGTACATCAGCTGAGACATTGCTTTTATTTGAATCAAACAATTTATGTTAAATACCCTACTTTAATGATCATGATTATCACAATTTATCATATACTTTTTAGCATCCTGATAATAGGAACTCTTTCAAAATTCAGGAGATTATCACTTGAATCTGCTTTGCCAGTGATTTATTTCTGTCAATATACCAGTGAGAGAGGAACTTTTTGTTTATATGACTCACACTGGAAATTTACAAAGAGCAAAAGACCCCCCCATCAAACATAACTGCAAGTAAAAACATATCTAAGCACACATAACTTCGTACAAAAGATTAAAGGAAGAAGAAAATTGATTGTAAGACCAAGTCTTGAATTTCTCTGAATTTTAGTATAGTGACTCTCCATGAGGTCCGATCTTCCAAATTTGGGTTTGCACAAAGTAAAAAATCATCTAGAAACTTTTTAAAAACAGCATTTAAAATCTCATTTAAATAAAATACATAAAGGGGCACCTGGGTGGCTCAGTGGGTTAAGCCTCTGCCTTCAGCTCGGGTCATGATCTCAGGGTCCTGGTATCGAGCCCCACATCAGGCTCTCTGCTCAACAGGGAGCCTGCTTCCCCCACTCTCTCTGCCTGCTTCTCTGCCTACTTATAATCTCTCTCTGTCAAATAAATAAATAAAATCTTTAAAAAAAAAAAGACAGAAAATCTGATTTTTTTTCTAGACTATCTTTCCAGAAAATACACATTTATTCTAGGCATGTGCTAGAAATATTGCATTTACAAAATTATGAGGCATAATCACTGCTCTCAGGAAACTTATAATTCTCTGAGGAAAACAGAAATAAAAACTATGATAAAAGCAGACTAGAGGAATTGAAATGTGATAGGTGAAGCCAGGGGCTGGACAATTCATTTTATAACAGCTGGCAGAGGGAAGGGCTATTGAGGAGGTGGCATTTGAGTTCACTCTTGATGGGTGCATAGGATTTTATAAAGAGTGGGGATAGGTTAGAGGCAGAGGGAACACTGGGTCCAAAGACAGAGGTAAGAATGTGCATACCTGCTGGCAGATGGGAGTGATGATGGGAGCATTGCGCCTACTTGAGAGAAAATGACAGAGAATAAGGATAGCAAGGTGGATTAGAGTTCGATTGTGAGGGTCCCTGAATGATGTTTGGATTTCCCCAGAGTGGTCACGGGCAGCCATCACAGATTTTTAAGCAGGAGAGTGACCATGATGGAAAGTTTTGATTTAGAAAGCCAGGGAAGAAGATCAGGTAAGAGGTTTTTTACATTAGCCTAGGTAAAATTATCTTTTACCTCTTTCATAATTTCATCTTATACTGATTCTGTTCCCTCTCTCATTTTTCTACTAGTAAATATACTGAAAAAAAAAAA